>JAODUO010000632.1:197500-250000 GCA_025642075.2 Ridgeia piscesae
AATTAACAATGTTGAACACCTTTGGTTCAGAAACCATTACATATGTTACGATTTCTTTTCATTTGTGCTATAGATATATTCGTTAGGCCCCGTGATGCAGAATTTGGTGCAATTATGTGCAGTAGCTGTTCTTATGGAGGGCGACAACGTTATATATACACAGTATTAACGGTACTCTGTACATACGACGAAACGAGATTGTTTCACAAAAAACTATACAGGGCGATAATAATTGGTATTCCAACATAGTTAAGGTATTTTTCCTGTTTCGCATAAATTATGCAAATTAGATATCCGATATGACCGACTTAACAGTGACAATTAGGTATCTTTTCACATAATTAACAATGCAGAACGTTTATATTTCAGAAACCATTACACATATTATGGTTTCTTTTTATTCTTGCAGTAGATATACTCATTAGGAATTAGTGTTGCATAAATTGGTGCAGTTATACAAAGTATTTATTCTTCTAGATCGCGAAAACTTTATGTACTCGCAGCAAACACGGAACTCTGACAAAACACGAACTTGTTTTACTACAAAACAACTTACTTTAAATTAGAAGCAGCCTCTTTCAATGCATTCATTGTGATGTCATGGTATCATGGAAACCCTTGTTATGGTTTTGTTTCATTTTCGAAAAACGTCGAACATTATTTAAATACAAACGACCTACTTTAAACGTGCTTAGGCTAAAACTAGTTTAAACAGGTTCCCTGGTATTCCCCGAATACGGAATGACCAATTAGAGCAACCTGGGGGTGGAACCCCCTGACAGCAGCCCCCAATGTGTGCCGAAAAGTTCATTTATTTATGTTAAAGGCACCTCGGCTAAAACAGTTTCAAAAGTTTCCTGTGCACACGAAGAACGAGCGGCGTTGACGATGTTCACACAACGTGATTGAGTAGTATCCAAAACGAATCGCCGATAGCCCGTTGATCAGGTGCAGGAAGAGACAATGAAGATGTAAAGGGGAAAGGAGGCCGCACTGGTCTCACTGAAGATACAACAACTCTTCAAAGATGGCTCTTCGCGGGACCAGAGTTTGCACCACGACTCTTGCAAGAATTGCATACGTGTGTCAAACATAGCACAAACATCAACTAGCGAGAGGCACCACGAAGAAACCTTGGCTACTCAGAAAAAGTTCCATTCCAGTGTGTCTGCACTCGTCGATGTAACTCGGCAACACGGATATCCATTCGAAATTCAAACAGTGCTGCAGTCTGGATGTGCTCCACAGTCAGGGAGATCGTACTCGAAGCAAGACCAATACGAAGCGTTCCGTTTGAATATGTTACACGAACGAATCACACCATTCAGCACCACGACCAAGATAAACTGCTTCCCCATGCTAACAAGACCGAATGTGGACATGATCCAAGGCCACGCAGCTGTCGAACACTAAGTCCGACGCACCACGGTTTCCCAAGTTGTACACTTCAAACCAAGTCCTCGCTGTGTATTTTACACACGAGAACCAACCTTTCTCGCCTTCTCTATCACAATATGTGGAAATGAGGTTTGGTACAGAGTTGGACTTGCTGTCGGGTCTTGGTGTTCCCGACCAAACCGAGGCTCCGCCATTTCAGGACACAACGTTTTTTGACGAACTTGTCCTAACTCACTTTGCACTTGTTCCTGACTCGAGAACTGACAAGTAATTAGCGGATCTTTGCTCATGTTCATGTGTTAATAAGTGACCAGTAATTAATTAGCTGCTCTGCCGCACACGGCTCTTTGCACGTGTTCTCTTGTGAGAAGAAACGACGGATAAGCTGATCTGCCGTGCAAGGACCTTTGCACGTGTGCCTTATTATTGCTGGCTTGGGCAAGGAAATAAAAATTTGTCAATTTTTTTTACATATATACTTACTAATATAGTAAATCCATGTGCATGCGCGCGCGCGTGTGTGTGCATGCACGTGCGTGCGTGTGCGCGAGCATATATATATATATATATATATATATATATATATATATATAGTGTGTGTGTGTGTGTGAGTGCGTGCGTGCGTGCGTGTGCGCGTATGTGTATATATATGTGTGCGTGGACAAGTGCATGCAAGCGTGCATGCATGCGTGTATGGCGGTAGATATCATTACTTGTTGCATAGGTATTAACAAATAGCATAATTATGACTTATGAATCTGGACCGTACACTAACGTAACTGCTCACTGACTAATTATCACATCGCTGGGCCAATAACCATTCAGTGTGGACGCGCAAAGTGACCGCGGCGCTTTTGTTTGTGAACCGCTGATTTACGCGGATAGCAATTAATTCCCGTTTTATTGTAACTATTACAAATAGCCACAATTAATCGGTGCTACTTGTTCGAACCGATTACGGCAGTGTTGTCGGCAGTTGTCTGTCGTTTATCACTGGGAGGCATCAATTGGACGCGGACGTCGTAAAAGGCCATCATGTGACAGCATCGTACACATCTGGAGTATTAACTTCAAATGGTGCGGGCAGCGTTTATTGGCGACTGCTTGACAAATGGAATCGAGGGTCGAGAAATGGTAGAAGAGACGAGCACGAAGATAAACAATTAATTCCCACACCAATTGCGTTCGAATCAATTTGTATGCGAGAGTAGCATTCTATTTGCGGAGAACGAGACGGAGACGGAGACGGAGACGGAGACGGAGACGGAGACGGAGACGGAGACGGAGACGGAGACGGAGACGGAGACGGAGACGGAGACGGAGACGGAGACGGAGACGGAGACGGAGACGGAGACGGAGACGGAGACGGAGACGGAGACGGAGACTGGAGACTGGATGAGGTGATGGGAGACTGTGTGTGTGTGTGTGTGTGTGTGTGTGTGTGTGTGTGTGTGTGTGTGTGTGTGTGTGTGTGTGTGTGTGTGTGTGTGTGTGTGTGTGTGTGTGTGTGTGTGTGTGTGTGTGTGTGTGTGTGTGTGTGTGTGTGTGTGTGTGTGTGTGTGTGTGTGTGTGTGTGTGTGTGTGTGTGTGTGTGTGTGTGTGTGTGTGTGTGTGTGTGTGTGTGTGTGTGTGTGTGTGTGTGTGTGTGTGTGTGTGTGTGTGTGTGTGTGTGTGTGTGTGTGTGTGTGTGTGTGTGTGTGTGTGTGTGTGTGTGTGTGTGTGTGTGTGTGTGTGTGTGTGTGTGTGTGTGTGTGTGTGTGTGTGTGTGTGTGTGTGTGTGTGTGTGTGTGTGTGTGTGTGTGTGTGTGTGTGTGTGTGTGTGTGTGTGTGTGTGTGTGTGTGTGTGTGTGTGTGTGTGTGTCTGTGTCTCTGTCTCTGTCTCTGTCTCTGTCTCTGTCTCTGTCTCTGTCTCTGTCTCTGTCTCTGTCTCTGTCTCTGTCTCTGTCTCTGTCTCTGTCTGTGTCTGTGTCTGTGCGAGCTTGCGTGCGTGCTTGCGTGCGTGTGAGCGTGCGAGCGTGCGAGCGTGCGCGTGCGTGCGTGCGTGCGTGCGTGCGTGCGTGCGTGCGTGCGTGCGTGCGTATGTGTATGTTCCACATACTAAGAATACACTGCTGTACACAGATATCGTATAGCCAGGCTAGGTTTGAAGCTGGGAAAAGAAATACACTAGTTACAAAACGCTGACGTAACACAACGAAATAGTGAACTGCACGAGGAGGACCAGACATAGCAGAGACGTAAACACTTAATAACGGAAATTACAACGAAGTAGAGAGCGGATGTTGTTGGCAGTAAATATAGAGTTATGTCATCGAAAGACATAAAAGTAACCAGAATGAGAGAATAAGAAGACATGAACAGATGTGTTATTTTACAGCAGAGGTCCACGACGCAATCGATGGATTATGATCCATCGGAAGGGCATGCTTCGTCTAATTTCGCATACCATAAGTTCGACCCGAGAACGCGAACTGTCTCTGTGTATCTCTTGAAGGACCATAGCACAAGGAACAGACAGAAAGGATAGAACAGAATTGGAACACATAGACATTACCAGAGTTAGAAGGCACAATAACAACCCTAGTGAGTATTTCGTAGGTAAACAGAGAATGGCGGAGTTAGAAGACACAATAACAATATTAGGGAGTTGTGATAATGTATCGTAGATCGATTTGATCTTTTGTATACTCCTCACCGGAACTGAGCAAGGTCCCGCATAGTCGTCTGCTTTAATAAAGGGGTTATATTAGACACCAAGAACGTTATTACTTTTCTCGGCAGGGTATAACATGAGTATTTGATACATAAATGGCGGAGTTAGAAGACATATAATAAATCTAGTGGGTTTTTCATAGGTAAGTAGAGAATGGTGAACTTAGAAAGAAGACACAATGACAACTCTAGTGGGTATCGCAATGTAATAAAAAACGGTGCAATTTGAAATAAGACACAAATGCAGCTCTAGTAAATATTATGTGGATAAATAACGATTCGTGACGCAGAAGAGATTTGAGTGTCCGGTCCTATGTCATATGCGGTAGCACTTTATGACAGAAGAGAATGTCAAAGACACGTCGATCATCTTCGATCGCGTCGCGCTGATAGCGATTCAATGACTCCTGTGCGTCGGAGAGGACAAGTGGACACTGTCACTGACACCGATGTAGCACCGCAGAACTCCTACAGACCATTCAGTCTACTACAGACCATTCAGTCTAGTTGTACCGAACAAAGATGGAAGTCGTTGCTTCGATACCAGACGCAACTACGGCGAATGTGGCACCAGACGCAACTACGGCGAATGTGGCACCAGACGCAACTACGGCGAATGTGGCACCAGACGCAACTACGGCGAATGTGGCACCAGACGAAACTACGGCGAATGTGGCACCAGACGCAACTACGGCAAATGTGGCACCAGACGCAACTACGGCGAATGTGGCACCAGACGCAACTACGGCAAATGTGGCACCAGACGCAACTACGGCGAATGTGGCACCAGACGCAACTACGGCGAATGTGGCACCAGACGCAACTACGGCAAATGTGGCACCAGACGCAACTACGGCAAATGTGGCACCAGACGCAACTACGGCGAATGTGGCACCAGACGAAACTACGGCGAATGTGGCACCAGACGCAACTACGGCAATGTGGCACCAGACGCAACTACGGCGAATGTGGCACCAGACGCAACTACGGCGAATGTGGCACCAGACGAAACTACGGCGAATGTGGCACCAGACGCAACTACGGCGAATGTGGCACCAGACGCAACTACGGCGAATGTGGCACCAGACGCAACTACGGCGAATGTGGCACCAGACGCAACTACGGCGAATGTGGCACCAGACGCAACTACGGCGAATGTGGCACCAGACGAAACTACGGCGAATGTGGCACCAGACGCAACTACGGCGAATGTGGCACCAGACGCAACTACGGCGAATGTGGCACCAGACGAAACTACGGCGAATGTGGCACCAGACGAAACTACGGCGAATGTGGCACCAGACGAAACTACGGCGAATGTGGCACCAGACGCAACTACGGCGAATGTGGCACCAGACGCAACTACGGCGAATGTGGCACCAGACGAAACTACGGCGAATGTGGCACCAGACGAAACTACGGCGAATGTGGCACCAGACGAAACTACGGCGAATGTGGCACCAGACGAACTACGGCGAATGTGGGACCAGACGAACTACGGCGAATGTGGCACCAGACGCAACTACGGCGAATGTGGCACCAGACGCAACTACGGCGAATGTGGCACCAGACGCAACTACGGCGAATGTGGCACCAGACGCAACTACGGCGAATGTGGCGCCAGACGCAACTACGGCGAATGTGGCGCCAGACGCAACTACGGCGAATGTGGCGCCAGACGCAACTACGGCGAATGTGGCACCAGACGCAACTACGGCGAATGTGGCACCAGACGCAACTACGGCGAATGTGGCACCAGACGCAACTACGGCGAATGTGGCGCCAGACGCAACTACGGCGAATGTGGCACCAGACGCAACTACGGCGAATGTGGCACCAGACGCAACTACGGCGAATGTGGCACCAGACGAAACTACGGCGAATGTGGCACCAGACGAAACTACGGCGAATGTGGCACCAGACGCAACTACGGCGAATGTGGCACCAGACGCAACTACGGCGAATGTGGCACCAGACGCAACTACGGCGAATGTGGCACCAGACGCAACTACGGCGAATGTGGCACCAGACGCAACTACGGCGAATGTGGCACCAGACGCAACTACGGCGAATGTGGCCCAGACGCAACTACGGCGAATGTGGCCCAGACGCAACTACGGCGAATGTGGCACCAGACGCAACTACGGCGAATGTGGCACCAGACGCAACTACGGCGAATGTGGCACCAGACGCAACTACGGCGAATGTGGCACCAGACGCAACTACGGCGAATGTGGCGCCAGACGCAACTACGGCGAATGTGGCACCAGACGCAACTACGGCGAATGTGGCACCAGACGCAACTACGGCGAATGTGGCACCAGACGCAACTACGGCGAATGTGGCACCAGACGCAACTACGGCGAATGTGGCACCAGACGCAACTACGGCGAATGTGGCACCAGACGCAACTACGGCGAATGTGGCACCAGACGCAACTACGGCGAATGTGGCACCAGACGCAACTACGGCGAATGTGGCACCAGACGCAACTACGGCGAATGTGGCACCAGACGCAACTACGGCGAATGTGGCACCAGACGCAACTACGGCGAATGTGGCACCAGACGCAACTACGGCGAATGTGGCACCAGACGCAACTACGGCGAATGTGGCACCAGACGCAACTACGGCGAATGTGGCACCAGACGCAACTACGGCGAATGTGGCACCAGACGCAACTACGGCGAATGTGGCACCAGACGCAACTACGGCGAATGTGGCACCAGACGCAACTACGGCGAATGTGGCACCAGACGCAACTACGGCGAATGTGGCACCAGACGCAACTACGGCAATGTGGCACCAGACGCAACTACGGCGAATGTGGCACCAGACGCAACTACGGCGAATGTGGCACCAGACGCAACTACGGCGAATGTGGCACCAGACGCAACTACGGCGAATGTGGCACCAGACGCAACTACGGCGAATGTGGCACCAGACGCAACTACGGCGAATGTGGCACCAGACACAACTACGGCGAATGTGGCACCAGACGCAACTACGGCGAATGTGGCACCAGACGCAACTACGGCGAATGTGGCACCAGACGCAACTACGGCGAATGTGGCACCAGACGCAACTACGGCGAATGTGGCACCAGACGCAACTACGGCGAATGTGGCACCAGACGCAACTACGGCGAATGTGGCACCAGACGCAACTACGGCGAATGTGGCACCAGACGCAACTACGGCGAATGTGGCACCAGACGAAACTACGGCGAATGTGGCACCAGACGCAACTACGGCGAATGTGGCACCAGACGCAACTACGGCGAATGTGGCACCAGCGCAACTACGGCATGTGGCACCAGACGCAACTACGGCGAATGTGGCACCAGACGCAACTACGGCGAATGTGGCACCAGACGCAACTACGGCGAATGTGGCACCAGACGCAACTACGGCGAATGTGGCACCAGACGCAACTACGGCGAATGTGGCACCAGACGCAACTACGGCGAATGTGGCACCAGACGCAACTACGGCGAATGTGGCACCAGACGCAACTACGGCGAATGTGGCACCAGACGCAACTACGGCGAATGTGGCACCAGACGCAACTAGGCGAATGTGGCACCAGACGCAACTACGGCGAATGTGGCACCAGACGCAACTACGGCGAATGTGGCACCAGACGCAACTACGGCGAATGTGGCACCAGACGCAACTACGGCGAATGTGGCACCAGACGCAACTACGGCGAATGTGGCACCAGACGCAACTACGGCGAATGTGGCACCAGACGCAACTACGGCGAATGTGGCACCAGACGCAACTACGGCGAATGTGGCACCAGACGCAACTACGGCGAATGTGCACCAGACGAACTACGGCGAATGTGGCACCAGACGCAACTACGGCGAATGTGGCACCAGACGCAACTACGGCGAATGTGGCACCAGACGCAACTACGGCGAATGTGGCACCAGACGCAACTACGGCGAATGTGGCACCAGACGCAACTACGGCGAATGTGGCACCAGACGCAACTACGGCGAATGTGGCACCAGACGCAACTACGGCGAATGTGGCACCAGACGCAACTACGGCGAATGTGGCACCAGACGCAACTACGGCGAATGTGGCACCAGACGCAACTACGGCGAATGTGGCACCAGACGAAACTACGGCAAATGTGGCACCAGACGCAACTACGGCGAATGTGGCACCAGACGCAACTACGGCGAATGTGGCACCAGACGAAACTACGGCGAATGTGGCACCAGACGCAACTACGGCGAATGTGGCACCAGACGCAACTACGGCGAATGTGGCACCAGACGCAACTACGGCGAATGTGGCACCAGACGCAACTACGGCGAATGTGGCACCAGACGCAACTACGGCGAATGTGGCACCAGACGCAACTACGGCGAATGTGGCACCAGACGCAACTACGGCGAATGTGGCACCAGACGAACTACGGCGAATGTGGCACCAGACGAACTACGGCGAATGTGGCACCAGACGCAAACTACGGCGAATGTGGCACCAGACGACAATGTACGACGAAATGTGTGCACCAGACGAGAATACCGAATGTGGTCACATGAAACCCGACTACGGCGAATGTGGACAGACGCAAACTACAGCTGAGTGGCATAGACTGAATAGACGTGCGAATTAAAGGGAAGACTGCAAATAGATTTGGCATCAGAAACGTCGAATTGTTGCACAGACTGCAACTACGTGTACGTAACTGTGGAAACATGATTGAGCGTGACATACATGACGTGAACAGATTTGTGCATTGCTGTGTAACTGTGACAGGCTTCAGTTTACGGAACGGATACTACTGCTATTTGAATACATGGCAGATCGCGTGTAGCACCAGCATGGAGATTATGTCATAGACTGTAAATAGACAGTGACGTAGTTAGAAAGAAGACAATCAAACACTAGTGGTATTACATGGTAACCAGAAAACGGCGATATTTGAAACAAGACACAAATGCAGCTGTAGTAGATATTACGTGGATAAATAAAGAATCGTGGAATTACAAGACGTAAGACTAGCAGAAAAGATTTGATTGCATTGCTAGAAGATAACTGCTTCTGAAGGTTGCTTTATGGAAGTTACTGTAATTCTGAATATCTAAAAACACCGATGCTATGCGATAGGATAATGTCCTTGAGGTGTACCTATACATCAGACGCTACGACAACCAGGGCATTT
Source organism: Ridgeia piscesae (assembly GCA_025642075.2). Lineage (NCBI taxonomy): Eukaryota > Metazoa > Annelida > Polychaeta > Sabellida > Siboglinidae > Ridgeia > Ridgeia piscesae. The sequence continues at coordinate 206,795 of JAODUO010000632.1, forward strand.
GAGCATACTTGTAGCGGTGTGACTATTTTGTGTTACATAATAATCAGTTTTGCGCGCTGTAGCGACGGCCTACATTTTCCCTACTTTGCACACTACAGTTTTGTGCGCGCACGTGGTCACGCCATTTCGTTCCATGACCACGATGCAGCGAAATAAACGTGTCGATAGTGAATTTAAAATTAAATCTATATGGACTGCATAAAGTAGTATCTCATGACCAAAACGCACTTGGCAAGTGACAAGAGTATGCCAAATACTGTCGTAAGAGCGGCATAGACTGGTCATTACCAAGTAGACGGTGAGTAAACAAAACAGTGTATTACAGTTTATGGTTGCACCTTCAGACCTGCCACGTGATAGGGTTACGATACGGATTTTGTCGTTTTTAAAAGTGATACGGCCGTACTCCATTTTGATACGGATATTAGCTAAATTGATGAAGAAATTATTTTTCACCAAATTATGTCCTTGTATGCGTTATAAAACTATACACAATAATGGAATAATCGTTTATTGTTAGTGACTAAGTAAATCGATTCGAAAGAACGAACTAAACCACCCATCAGTTTGCGCGCTCGTAAATGTTATTTCTGAAAACTGCGGCAGGCGGCTCAACGGGTATAGTGCAATCTGCTAGGATGCAGCTGCCGATCTCCAATTACGCCATAGGCGAAAGAGTTTGCTACTTCACGAAAATAAATAAAAAAGTATTCGCCAAATTGGCGAAATGTTGTTTTATTTGTTATTAGTGACGTTATCAGCCGTACATGACTACATTTTCTCAATTGTCTTCATTTTTAATTACGTTTTTATTACATTAATAGTAGATGTATGTATATATGTATATATATATATATATATATATATATATATATATATATATATATATATATATATATATATATATATATATGGTTTGGCTATTGTGTACAACTCCAGTGGTCGTCTTGCTCCAGGTTATCCTAATTTAATTGAAATTATCTGTAATTAATGTAAATTAAATTAAAGCTATTTCTTAATTTAAAGTGGCACTAAAGAGTATTTTACCAGTTATATTTAAATTAAACAAGCGTTTATTATGTAACACTACTACAAATGCTGGAGCAAATCAAGTGGCCCGTACTGCAACAACTTTACGTGTTTATTCTCTATTTCTTTGTAGATGTGTTTTAACATATATCACTGGGTATTGCTACACATCTGCCACCAAGATCATTGGTTCTTGCTGGCGGCCAACACCCTTGACCACACAGTAGCAGTGCTAGTACTAGTTTTTGGCGCTACGGCAGTAAGTATAGTCACCGTTTGAAAAATCACGACATCATATTTATTTGAAATTGAATTCCCAGCCTAAACTTTATGCGGTTGCTTTCACCAGTGATGCTCTTGCCTATTCCTGTTTATGACAACGCTTAATAATTTTGTACGTTGCATCTCTGAGCTCGGATTCTCGATGGTGTAGGCGTTATAGAAATATTATCATTATTATTATTATTATACAACCTCATTGATGTAGTAAAACAGGGAAGACATGAATTGTTGGGTTGTTTCAATGTTTATGGTTACTTGCCTTTCAGTCATGTCTGTTTTGGTTTTAGAGATTATGTGTTGGCCCTTAATCACTCATTTCATCAACAAGTCGCGTTATTTTCAATACACTATTGTCTGGATTAGTATGGATATTTTTCGGATTCGTACGTTTGCTATTTTTAAAGAGATGTCTGATAAATGTGAACAATTTTGTTCTGTTCTTCTTCCAGGAAGTACACAGGCGTGCCATGTAGACTGTTATGCTTGCCAATACACAAGTGGACACCGCCAGACATCAGCAGGACAACCACAGTTGCGGCGTCTTCACTTTGATGATGAGCATCATTTGAGAACCAGTTACGTTGTAGCGCTTACATTTTTCCGGCGTTATAAACGTTCCGGTTGACGTTTCTGCCCATCAATGTGCAGCGAAAAGACAAAGCATTTGTGGTATAAATACTACGGGTTGTTTGTTAGGATGTATATAACCTCTCAGCAAAGTTATTTGTCGCAAATTAACATGAGGCAAACACATTTTGAGGCATATTAATTTTTGATAGCAAGCGTAAATCACGTAAAAAACGTAATATTTTATTGCATTGAACAACATTTTAAGAAACTCTTCACAGTAATCATCACAGGAAAGTTAACGAACAGCTCGTGGCATTTATACCGAAAATGCTTTGTTGTTGCGCTGGACATTGATGATTTTACATTTATTGCGCATGCGCAGAAACGTTAAACGGAACGTTTTTAACGACCGGGAAAATGTAAGCGCGACAACGTCTCACCATTACTTAGCAATTATATTACAATTATTTATACTATAACAATTTAAAAAGCGTCAGTCCTCTGTATGGTGCTGTGAACACAGAGGAACGTCCGATACTGATGTAGGAAAGTAAACATCACATGATATACATACACTAATTGCCAGCATGGATACAGTAACACTGAGGAAATGATTCATTGTGCTCTGTTCAAACCTTAAAATACACATCTTTTGTCATTTATATTATTTTACTACTGTGTGAGGTGTTGCTATATTTAACCGAATAATCCATAAAAAGGTGTGTGTTGTTAGTACGGGGAAATATTAATGTGTATCTATATTCCAGTACGCAAAGGCCATCTGCAATGGAAGATACAAGATACACGATACAAGAAGCTTTATTTAACGTCGGTTTACATGTGAATTTGATAATAAGATAAACAAGCAGAATACAGCTGGCTGACGTTGTTGGTTTTCGCCAGGCTGTTGTACAATTCGGTAAATCTTGGAAAGTAATGCCATGCAAATTGTTATTAAATGCAATAATATTATACAAAGAGCTTCTTTTGTTGTGAATGATATCGTTTGCATTTTATTTACCACTACTATTTGAACTGTTACATGACACATTTATACCAGTTGACATAATAATAAAAACGTTATTTAAGTCTTGAATGCATGACTCTTTCCCGAAATGTATTATTAAATCATTGCCGAGTTGCGTTGGTAAAACACTATTTGGATATGGTAATATCTAGATTCCCACCCTTTGTACCGACGTTGAAGTACCCCAAAGGGACTTTGATCTATACTGCAATGACAAGCCCATATTTGCAAGAAAAGAAAAGAGCCTTTTTAAAGAAAACATAATACATAAATCTACAAAACATTCCAATAAGTCTGCTAGACCACTATAAAAAGTATGTCCCATACGTGCAAAATAGGCGCAAATATATGCCATTATAAAACTGTTTAGGTATATTTTAAGCGCTTATTTTTAGTATGTTGTTTTATGTTCATATGGATATGTCATACACTGCCAGAGAGAGATATTATTATGTCACGAAAACGCAAACATTTTTGTAAACGCTATACGTGCTATAAACGGCGAGACCCTATAAACTGCGCTAAAAACCATGGCTCTAACGAAGCCGTAAAATGCACAACGCTGTGAGACAAGAACATTAAGAAATAACGGTTTCTAAATAATTACAAGTAACGCTAATTACGGTTTTGTTATGTTTATTAATAATAATTGCAATAAAGGAAGCGCATTAATAAACCATTAAAATAAGCTATAATATACATTGGTTACGCACAGGTTCAACGTAGACGTTAACCTTTGACATGTATGTAACCAACACTCAAAACGAAGTGGAACGACATCCTGGACCGGATATACATTTCAAATAGAGCGTGCAAGTCTCGCGCGCGAAAACGAGGCTGGGGGCAGTTGGGGGCAGGAGGTCCATATTCTCCATGTTAACATACAGGACTTTGTTTTGTTTTGGTCGTAATAATCGAACTGTCCCGAAATAGCGTATTTCAGCCATATTGCCCGAAGGATTATTACAAGCAGAAGCAGTGGAACATTTTGCCGGTGACAATTATCACAGAAATTATGAATTTTAATCCATTATTATGGTGGTTGCCATGGCAATAGCGGCAAGTACTTGTGTTTGGCGATCTTGACTAATAATGAAGAGTGCCAGTTTTCGCGCAGTACAACCTGTTTGGGCCAAACGTATACATTTGTTATGATTATGTGCTTTTAGACAACTTGTCAGATATAAGTGCTTATCGAAACCACAACGTACAGCAATGTAAAACGCAAATCCCGTAAAAGACACATACAGCCTAGCATCATGTCGATTATCTGCACTACGTAAATCGCTGTGTCTATGATCTAGTGTGATAAACTCAATATTAAATGGGGCATTTAAGATAAGAAACACAAGATATTTATGAACTGATTTTCCTAGTATTCATCAGTCGGAAGCTACAACTGTCATCCATCGTTAGAATATTATTCTTGTGTCCAGTCCCCAATTAGTCTCGCTTAGTCCCCAATAAGCTCCAGTCGCGCGGAGTCACGCCGTGTATCGTGACCCACTTGCAGGCCCTATTGGTAAGCTGCGGGCCGAAATGTCGCGCTAACCTTTGACATGTACGGGTCATGCGCAATATGTATAAACCGATGAAAAACGGAAGTAGAACGACGTTCTGGGCCGATTGACGTTCCAGACCGTCACAACAGCATCTAATTGTGTCGTGCGTCAGTTGATCACTGTGTAAATATATCGATGTCACTTCTAAACAACCAGCGAAAGGGACTAGATTAGTCGTGCTCGCAATTAGCATCGTCTTAACAATGGTGGTTATAAACGACACCGTGACGTCACATTTATCCCACAGGTGTACATGAGGATCTCTTTTAAATGTCAACTGGTGAAGCCAGGAACTCCTGGTGCGGTTGAGGTAATTTCGCGAGAGGTTGAATTAATTTCGTGTTTCCATTTCCTTTGTCCCGCTGATTCCTTTTTTCCCGATTAGTGATCATATCGAATTTCACGGCGTTCGTTAGTTGCCTTTCGATAGGCGTTTGTCCGATGGTAAATCGGTTTACAGATGATTAATTAACGTCAAGTTAGCTCGCGCTGAATTGTGTGTGCCTAGAACAATATGCATAGACGGATTTTGGGATATAACCGACGGGACAGCGCGAGTAGCATGTTTGCTAATAATGCTATTGATACATTTGACGCCCTATTGCGTAAGAACATTTATGGTTTAAAAAAACGCATTTTTAACATAAATAATGACTTGATTAGGGTTATGTACAATTGCTTTGACATAGTAAAAGGCCCAATGTGGATTAGCTGGGCTAATTCGTTGTACACAGTAAATCTGTAAGATAGCCATCATGTCTCGCATATAACTTTATTATTATTTATTTATTATTATATATATTTTTAAAGTCAGTAAGTTGTTTATATAATATACTTTTCAAACGGTGTTTATTTACATGAATTAATTGCATATTTATTATACAATCAAATCCTGTATATTGCTCATTATTTTATCTGTTTTTATACAATTTTACATTTATCTAACTTATAACCTTATTTATTTTTTATCTATTCATTTTTTAACATATTTGATCTTTTATAGGGTACTTAGATGTGCTAATGTATGTACCAATTGTATATGGATTTTTACCTGAAATAAATGTATTCGTATTCGTATATTCGTATTCGTTAAACAAGCCATGATCCCACGGATGTCAAACACACGCGCGCACACGCACACATAGATGCAGACTCACATAGAACATATGCACACACACCCACCCACGAGCATTTGAACACAAACAGGTCTTACAGAACGACAGTCGTACATCATGTAGAAAAACACGCACTGACATTCGCTTTTGAGTACACAGACAAGCCAACTCCTAGACGTCGCTTCCAAAGCAGCATTTGTTTGTATCGGAACACAGTATACATAATTGATAGCCAGCGTTACGTTTCACGCTTGTTGATGGGGAAATTTTTCTTAATTTGCACACCGCATTAACCTTTAATTTAGAGCCAGGTTGTCTGTTTCGTTTGATGGATCCCGAATTGTTAGCTGGATGTTTGCCCAATTAGTTGAGTGTAGTACCAGTTTGGTCAGGCGCAGTAAATTGAATGCTTTATTTACAATTATTTCTTTATTTCGCTTACAAATTTTTTCTCAGACTTATCTTTTTAAGTGCAATTTGACGGGAACAGTTTGTGCTTACGTGTGGATCGTGGTTGAGATTAAGCTAATTTAAAACGAGGGTTCCTGTTCCTACATTTTATGTGTTTCACCTAATATTATGTTCTTATGACTACAATACGTATGTCGACAATTCACCACCTGCTAAATAATTTTTAGTTAATTTATTATAAGCTCGGAATAATGTTCGCAATTTGAAAGATTCCACCCGCAACACGTTCAAATTGTAAACAAAACATCAGATTTCAAAACAACATTTATTTATGCCGAGACGAACAGATTTAACCGCAATAGTCTTTGATGTTTAACTTTCCCACGTTCCACTTCCCGTTACAAATTACTGCTCTGCAAATTCCGGGCGCACGAACTGGCACCCTCCCTTTAAAAATTGCACTTGTTCGACGGTGAACATATATATACACACGGGTGTGGCAATCTCATACAAAAAAAAACACTGAGATTATAACAACAGAGGTTAAGATCGGTACAGCAGGACGGAGAAAGTGGAATTGGATATTATGTATGCTGACAAAGAAGGACAACAACCACTGCCTGATAGCACAGTCATGAACCGGACTGTCAATCGAGGGGACGGTGGTTCAATTCCACCTACCACAGTTTCGAAACTTAGGCAATTTCGTTCACCCCACATTTGCCTGTGTCTTTCGGAATAGACACTAAAAGTCGGTGGTCCCTTTATCTGGTGTCTATGCCAGGGGAAGTAAAAGATCCCACACGGGGGTAAATGTAAATGTAGTGGACTCACTAATTCTCGTTGGACTTTAAACGCCCTTCAAAGGGCCCCGTCCAGTGTCTGAGAGAAGAGAAGAAGAGAAAGAACTGAAGCAACAGGGCTGAACAACGTGGACCGATGCAAGAAAAGTAGCCGTTGATTGGACGAGAAGGCGGAGTAGCTTTATGGGCCACAAGACCCGAAGTGGATAGGTAGGTAGGTGCCTATGTGTGTATTTGTATGCTAGTATGACGTTGTTCACTTTTGTATGCTGGTGTGCCGGTGGAGTATATACAAATGTGTATGCCGGTGTGGCGATATGCATGTTCGTATTCTTGTGTGGATTGGGTTTGGCCACATTTGTAGTCTGGCGTTGCGGTCATCCTCGCAAGCCAAGGTTATTGCGCTGCGCTACTGTACCCCTGGCTGATCATGTCCGAGAACATTGGGAGTGACCTATAAAGTTATAGCAATTGTCTCCGTCAGTCGCTATTACGTCAGCCGCGGAACAGTGCAAAGTCCCGTCCCGATATATAATGACCCATTCAAGTCGTAAACATTGATGCAATACGAGCAACGTGTGGCTGAAATCATGCAAAATTATATCAAATAACAGGAGGTCGAACAGACTCCTCGTGAACGATTTCGACGTGTTTCAAAGGGATGTGCCAGAGTTAGAGTAAAGGCTGATACTGACGTAACCAGCAGCGCGAGGATGGTAGCGGTGTACACATTTATTCGTCGTACGCATTGGCATGTTGGTATAGAGATGTACGCCTTGGTATGTCTATGTAGAGATGTACGCAATGGCATGTTGGTGTAGAGATGTACGCAATGGTATGTTGGTGTAGAGATGTACGCAATGGCATGTTGGTGTAGAGATGTACGCAATGGCATGTTGGTGTAGAGATGTACGCAATGGTATGTTGGTGTAGAGATGTACGCATTGGTATGTTGGTGTAGAGATGTACGCAATGGCATGTTGGTGTAGAGATGTACGCAATGGTAGGTTGGTGTAGAGATGTACGCATTGGTATGTTGGTGTAGAGATGTACGCATTGGCATGTTGGTGTAGAGATGTACGCAATGGTATGTCGGTGTAGAGATGTACGCATTGGTATGTCTGTGTAGAGATGTACGCATTGGTATGTCGGTGTAGAGATGTACGCATTGGTATGTTCGGTGTAGAGATGTACGCATTGGTATGTCGGTGTAGAGATGTAGGCATTGGTATATAAATGAAGAGATGTACGCATTGATATGTCGGTATAGAGATGTACGCAATGGTATTGTCGGTGTAGAGATGTACGCATTGGTATGTCGGTGTAGAGATGTACGCATTGGTATGTCGGTGTAGAGATGTACGCATTGGTATGTCGGTATAGAGATGTACGCAATGGTATGTCGGTGTAGAGATGTACGCTTGGTATGTCTGTGTAGATATGTACGCATTGGTATGTCGGTGTTAGAGATGTACGCATTCGTATGTCTATGTAGAGATGTACGTTAGAGATGTACGCATTTTAAAGTCGGTATGCTGAGATGTACGCATTGGTATGTCGGTATAGAGATGTACGCATTGGTATGTCGGTATAGAGATGTACGCAATTTGGTATGTCGGTGTAGAGATGTACGCATTGGTATGTCGGTGTAGAGATGTACGCATTGGTATGTCTATGTAGAGATGTACGCATTGGTATGTCTATGTAGAGATGTACGCATTGGTATGTCTGTGTAGAGATGTACGCATTGGTATGTCGGTGTAGAGATGTACGCATTGGTATGTCGGTTTAGAGATGTACGCATTGGTATGTCTATGTAGAGATGTACGCATTGGTATGTCGGTGTAGAGATGTACGCATTGGTATGTCGGTATGTAGAGATGTACGCATTGGTATGTCGGTGTAGAGATGTACGCATTGGTATGTCGGTGTAGAGATGTACGCATTGGTATGTCGGTATGTAGAGATGTACGCATTGGTATGTCTATGTAGAGATGTACGCATTGGTATGTCTATGTAGAGATGTACGCATTGGTATGTCTATGTAGAGATGTACGCATTGGTATGTCTATGTAGAGATGTACGCATTGGTATGTCTATGCAGAGATGTACGCACTGGTATGTCTATGTTGAGATGCACGCACTGGTATGCTAACGTGCACATTGTGCACACTATCTGCTGTGGTCATCTCAAGTGTAATTGTAAATGACTGTCCATTTCCGTTGTGCACGTCGGTTATTGCACCTGTCCGTGCGCGCGGCCTTACTATATTTGTCGCCGAAATAAATTGGATGTTGTTATAACGAGTCTATTTCGACCAGTCGCCCGAGGTCGGTGTCTAATTATATCTGTAATAGCCAGCACGGCCGGTTATAGTCGTTTATGGTTAGAGCTGATCGAAACTGTCTTTCTCGTGCGTGGGGCATTCACGTCGATGCATGCATAATAAATACTATTGTTGTAATACGTTGGTGCGTCGGTCTAGATCACTGTCTATAAAATCGGCGACGTAGTGATCCGGAATCGTTGTCGTCACACGTGTGACGGCCGTGACAGTGCACCATTGTTCTTGGCTTTTTGTGTTTTAACACCGTAACATTAGACGTGCAGAAAGTCTGGTGTTGAAATAAGTTAACTTCGTTTGTTACCTGAATGTTAACTGCTTCGTGTTTTGTTTGTTGTTTGTTTTCTTGTTGTTTCGAAAGTTGATTTGTATGAAAATAACACACTTGCTTTGTAATACATTTGATACTTTTCAAGGTCTTGAATAACTGATAAAATACAAATTAAATGTTTTATTTAAGCTGCATTTAACTAAATATTATATCTTTAACGGTCTCATCATAACTTATTTAATTATTTCGCTAAGATAAATTAACCAATTCTAGGCAAGTACAAGTATGCGGACGTAAGTGTATGCATGTGCGTTTGTAAATAATATGTTTGTAATCTTTTTTGAAGTATTATAAAACATTCCCTTATGCAGTGTGTGATATACTATTTATTCATAATATTGTTGAATAATTGTTGTGTCCTTATTCATGAATATAATTACACGTGGTTAACCGTTTCTATGTCTCTACTAATAAGTCAATATCGGCGACCATAGTTTTTGTTACCGCACATGCCAGTTTCAGAATTCGATATTTATTCATAAAAGCTACAAACCATTTTTGGCTTGACCTTTTGAAGATGAAAGGAATTACCAAATTTACCAAGTGTATGATGATTTGTGCCTAATTACTGAAAATAACATCGTGTAGATTTATGTTTTAATATAGTACAATGTAAAACGGTTGTCAGCGTGGTTCTTATATGGCTTCTACTTTCCTTTTCACAAAACAACAAAAAGCAAATATAAAACAGACAATGGATGCAACATTGAATATGTACATGTACACATATATACACAATTATTAGTTCATTCTCGTGATTTCATTTTAACAGATGAGGCTACGTTTCTGTCCTGTGACATCCAAATGTGCAACATTTTAATGCACAGAATTAATGAAATCAACATTTATATAAACAATGATTGCTGTATACTCATTGCCAGGATAAGCTCAAATCAGCTGGTTAAACTCGATATTTTACGACATGCGAGTGCATTAGCGGACATCGACTGAAAGACGTTGTAAACGTCACGGGCTATTTATTGATGGCGCGTACCACACTAGTACAAATGTCTTCGTGCTGTCCGTGAGCAAAACCGCGGTCCAATGCACACTGCATTAATCCGCACTCGCTATTTATATTGCTCTATTTCTGTCATTGTTCCCTGGGAAAGCGTCGCATTGCAGATTTATTTCATTTAAAAACATCCGACGGTATATACACACAAATGTTCGTCGAATGTTATCGGCGTAGATTCTAGACGCACAGGGAGGGATATGTCTCGAACTCGAGTATGTTCAATTTGAGTTGTGGGGATGTTCACCGGATGTTCAACTGCACATATTCCCTAGTCATGATTACGTATAAAGCCTAATGGTTTTTATATTGCGAAATACAGTCTTGAACCATTGTATCAGTAGCGCCTGTTAGGAGGAGCCACTTTCATATCTCACGATTCATCCCATCCTGCCTATGACCTGGTTGATCCCCTTCTATCTATCTAGTCGCCGGTTCAGATCCATCAAAACCAGGACCAACATACCTAGTAACAGCTTCCCCCCGTAAACGTACAAGCCCTGTCAAAACAGAAGTCATTTTTCTCCCATCTGTGGTGTAAACATATTCCACTTTCAATGAGTGATTTTATGATTTTATATGTATACTAGATCATATCAACTATTATTTATCGATTTTTAAAGAACAACCTTTTTTATTCGGGCCTATTGTATATGATTGCTCTTATTTATTTATGCATTTATTTATTTTAAAGTTGTAGGATACTTTATCATAATCGTTTGGTGCATGTGGATGTATTGTCATGTGAGCATACGTACGACGACCCAACATTACAACGCATTCCATTGTTTTACAGTAACCGCAATGAAAACACATGGCAATAACTAATCTTATATATATATATATATATATATATATATATATATATATATATATATATATATATATGTATATGTATATATATATATATATATATATATATATATATATATATATATATATATATATATTCATTTACCACAACTCGACAGTATTTCTGTTCGTGATAAAACACGCAATATAAAAACCATCAAGCGTAATCATGACTAGGGAATATGTGCAGTTGAACATCCGGTAAACATCTCCACAACTCTAATTGGACATACTCGAGTTCGAGACATATCCATCCCTGTGCGTCCAGAATCTACGCCGATAACATTCGACGGATTTTTGTGTATCTTCCGTCGGATGTTTTTTTAATGAAACAAAACTGCAATGCGACGCTTTCCCAGGGAACAATGACAGAAATAGAACAATATAAATAGCGAGTGCGGATTAATGCAGTGTGAATTGGACCGCGACTTTGCTCACGGACAGCACGGAGACATTTGTAGTATTGTGGTACACGCAGTCAATAAATAGCCCGTGACGTTTACAACGTCTCTCAGTCGATGTCCGCTAATGCACTCGCATGTCGTAAAATATCGAGTTCAACCAGCTGATTTGAGCTTATCCTGGCAATGAGTATTCAGCAATCATTGTTTATATAAATATTGATTTAATTAATTTTGTGCATTAAATGTTGCACATTTGGGTGTTACCCAGAAACGTAGCCTTATCTGTTATAATGAAATCACGAGAACGAAATAACAAAATGTAATGTGTGTACGTGTAAATGTGCGCATGTGCATGTATTCAATGTTACATACGCTGTCTGTTTTATATTTGTCGTGAAGTGAACCAGTGTTACGGTAGAATGCACCAACGTTACTATGAAATGTTATCGTGACGTGAACGTGTTTTATAGTGAACAACTGTTGTGTTTTCGTCAAGTGAACACGTTTTGTCTTGAAATCAACCAGGGATAACGTGAGCCGATGAAAAAATGAACCAGCGTTGACGGAAGAGAAACAGTGTTGCTATGAAATAAACCAGTGTTGCTATGAAGTATGAACCAGTGTTGTCATGAAACGAACCGGCGTTGCCGTGACGTTAGCCAGTGTTTTTGTGAAGTGAACTATGATTAGTGGTGCCGTACATTGAACCAGTATTGATGTAAATCGAACCATCGTCGGATAACACAATCAAGAAATGTTATCAAGAAGTGTTATCAAGAAGTGGTTGACGGAACACCAACTCGAAAACCACCCTCACAACCTTTGCCAACTGCGTCCTTACCAAGCTAAAACGACGTTCATCAACTAAACAAAAACACAGCCATATTTAAAACGTCCAATGTCTTGCTACCGAAGTGCACCGCGAAGGTATATATGACCTTTAACCAGCGGAGTTGTTTAGACTGTGACAGCGGACATGTCCTGTATGTTGTCAGACGGCACGTGGCCCGGCTGTTCCTCCCAGACGAAGTGATGGAGCACCCGCGCAACAATCAGCTTCATTAATTGCCGTGAACTTTGCGCTGGTAGCGCGGGCTGAAAAAACTGTCCAAACGGATTATAAATTTCTCCGTCACGACCTTTATCATCAATAATTGCGCGGCGATATGTTCCCCACCCACGAGATTTATGTTTCTCTGCGACTTCTCTCACACACCTGTGGAGTGATGTCTCAAGCGAAAAGAAGGACGTTGGTTTCCAGGCCGATGTCTGTGTGACGTGACGGGTAGACGTCTACGTGACGGGTAGACGTCTACGTGACGGGTAGACGTCTACGTGACGGGTAGATGTCTACGTGACGGGTAGATGTCTACGTGACGGGTAGACGTCTACGTGACGGGTAAACGTCTACGTGACGGGTATACGTCTACGTGACGGATAGACGTCTACGTGACGGGTAGACGTCTACGTGACGGGTATACGTCTACGTGACGGGTAGACGTCTACGTGACGGGTAGACGTCTACGTGACGCGTAGACGTCTACGTGACGCGTAGACGTCTACGTGACGGGTGACAGCGTGGGAACCGTGACTTGGAATCCAAGTGGTTTGGATTCCAAATCGGTGTTACTGTGTGGTTGACATCTGCGAGAAGTTGGGAGTCGGCGGAAATCTTCGTAATGATTATAACCGTCCATAAATGGCGATAGAGCTTAATTAAAAGTAGGTCGACGTAAGTAGATACATTGCAACACATAGCAGATCGAACATGACGCAACATCCACGCACCCACACACGCAAACATCCACACATGCGCGCGCACACGCACGCACGCACGCACGCACGCGCGCGCACGCACGCGCGCACGCACGCACACACACACACACACACACACAGACGGCGGTTTCCCGAAGAATTCATACATGACGTCTACTATGACGTCACCTTTAGTCATTTCACGTAGCGGAAGTTACGTAAAGCGACCCAAACTCATCGGTGAAGGGTTCACTTTACCTCGAAACACCCATCAAAAATATGCATAACGTTGTAAACGACCAATTGTCGTCCGTCTATACGAATATCCAAACTTGCCCAAAATTGTTAAATAACGAAGAATTACGGAACAAATTGCAGAATAGTGTTGCTGAACACCTGAAAATTGGGCTCCGGTGGTGCAAAGCGTCTAAGAAGTATGTCCAGTTGTGCTTCAACGTAAAGCTACGTTATCAACAGCTTTTAGCCGTATAGCCTTTCCTCGAATTATCCCAGCTCTTTACTAAGGTATTCTACTCCAGGAACAACGCAGCAGCTTTGATAATATTAAACATTTCATAAAATGTTCTTTGAATACATTTAGAGTACTTATTTATATACTTAATTTATTTACTTTTTACAAATGTTAGAGCTGATTAGTATTATTACAATTTTACTGTGTCTTATTAACCGTATATATTATGACTCACAAATCTTATTACTGTTATTTTAATGTGTAACTGAAGAAAAATTTCCGTTTTTAATGTGGACAATAAAGTCTTTTGAATCGTTTGAATCGTTTGAATCGTTTGAATCGTTTGAATCGTTTGAATCGTTTGAATCGTTTGAATCGTTTGAATCGTTTGAATCGTTTGAATCGTTTGAATCGTTTGAATCGTTTGAATCGTTTGAATCGTTTGAATCGTTTGAATCGTTTGAATCGTTTGAATCGTTTGAATCGTTTGAATCGTTTGAATCGTTTGAATCGTTTGAATCGTTTGAATCGTTTGAATCGTTTGAATCGTTTGAATCGTTTGAATCGTTTGAATCGTTTGAATCGTTTGAATCGTTTGAATCGTTTGAATCGTTTGAATCGTTTGAATCGTTTGAATCGTTTGAATCGTTTGAATCGTTTGAATCGTTTGAATCGTTTGAATCGTTTGAATCGTTTGAATCGTTTGAATCGTTTGAATCGTTTGAATCGTTTGAATCTTTGAATCGTTTGAATCGTTTGAATCGTTTGAATCGTTGAATCGTTTGAATCGTTTGAATCGTTTGAATCGTTTGAATCGTTTGAATCGTTTGAATCGTTTGAATCGTTTGAATCGTTTGAATCGTTTGAATCGTTTGAATCGTTTGAATCGTTTGAATCGTTTGAATCGTTTGAATCGTTTGAATCGTTTGAATCGTTTGAATCGTTTGAATCGTTTGAATCGTTTGAATCGTTTGAATCGTTTGAATCGTTTGAATCGTTTGAATCGTTTGAATCGTTTGAATCGTTTGAATCGTTTGAATCGTTTGAATCGTTTGAATCGTTTGAATCGTTTGAATCTTTGAATCGTTTGAATCTTTTGAATCTTTGAATCTTGAATACAGTATATAGCATTAATCGTGTTTTTGGTAATAACCGAATGGAACCCTCCCTTTGATTACGATTTAATTCCAGATTGTGTAGGCAGTTAGAGAGAAAGTTCCCCTGCCAATGGTGTTATTAGCATTATTTAAGAAAACGTTGTTTTGTAGACACAATATCGGAGCCGAATAAAAATAGAAAAACTCAACGACTAAACATGAAGGTGGTTGTGATGGTAGCTTTCTTAGAGGCAATTGTAGAGCAATTATGATAAGAAACGAAGGAGCCTGTGTTAGTCAATATCATACCCATGACTTTAGCTAAGTGTTTTCTAGCGGCGTTGTTTGGCAGCGAGTTGTAATGGCTGTTAGGGCTGTTGATGTGCTAGCAGTAGATAGCGATAAGCGACGCCGAATTCAACGGAGACCACGTATGTTGTACACACTGTATATGTCTCACTCTCTCGAATAAAGTGCACAGTAATGTGACATGAGGGTTAAACATGCTGCTGCTTGACCTGAAAGGCAGCTCGAACTTTCGCTTCAAATTAATTACGCCAAGAATCAACTCATTTCAAAACGGACTAATTTCGTAACATGTCACTGCATCAAAATCAAAACGTGTTATCAATTTTTAAACGCATTGAAATGTGACTAAAAGCCCTAGACCTTATCTGACATGTTTTAACCGATGGTAAAAATGGCGGGAGCCTCGCTCGTAACGTCATGAAGCAGCGGTGCAGCGGTGCAGCGGTGCAGCGGTGCAGTGGTGCAGCGGTGCAGCGGTGCATAGGTGCAGCGGTGCAGCGGTGCAGCGGTGCAGCGGTGCAGCAATGCAGAGGTGCAGCAATGCAGAGGTGCAGTGGGTAGAGTTTCGAACTTTCAACAAAGAGAACCCGGGTTCAAATCCTGTGCCTCCATGTAAAATGTTGGGCAAGTGTTTTAACTCTACATTGCTCCAGTTCACTCATCTAAATGAATGACCTGGCTGTAGACAGTGGTGGATACTAATGTACGAATAGTCTTCGCGTATTAATGGCAGCGTAGCTTAATACTTTCCCAGAGATGCTGAGATGGAGTTAGATTTAACAGGTCTGGTTTGCCAGGGAGTAAAATGTAAAGCGCTTTGAGCAATCCTGATGAGAGGATATTGCGCTATGTGAGGACTTACCATTCCTTTTTTCTTACCTTTTAACTACTTCGCGTCAGTTGGACGCATCGACCTCGACATTTCGAACTAAAGCTTGAACCACCCAGTTGCATGGACTAACCACGAGGGGAATGTATTCGTGCGCCGTATCCATTCAGAGCAGAACGTGCATAAAAAGTACGGCCTATGTTTGTTCACACGTAACACATTTTTAGACGCAACGTCGACGCAGCCCAAATGTTGTGCATAGACACACTCACTGATCAACCGTTGTCTACATTTCAGGACACCATTTGGTATGTACGAGACGTTTTTGGTCCATTCTTGATAAGCGAAAACATTGCTCATTTCACGCAATATCTCAAGTGTGTTTCCTGAAGGTTGGCTTCTTTCAGCTGCATTATTGTTGCGTAATTTATGTAGTATTGGCGATTTCCAATGCAGACGTAACTGTATGTCACATCACAATCATTTTAAAACGAAAACCATTCGAAGCGCAAAACAAATGCGACATCCACCCATATAAACGTAGTTCTGAGATTCTATAAGCATTTCCAGTGTAAACATGTAATGTAATACAAATATATATATATATATATATATATATATATATATATATATATAATTTATATATATATATATATATATATATATATATATATATATATATATATATTTGAATTTCAATATACCTTCGTCTTTATGCAGTTTTCGTTGAAGTGAGCTATGTGTATAGGTGTGAAACATATTGATGACATTTTAAGTCATTGAGACAGACATCTACGAACCTACCTGGTTACGAACATTATCTTTTAGTAATATACCACAATAAAGCAGTTTAAAATAAAACAAAACCGCAGTTTCTTGAGAATAATAATTAGGTATGTTTTAGCAGCATTCATCCTCAATTTAGTTGCGTCCACCACAATATAATGTTTGTGAGATATTTAAATTTGACTGAAATCCGTGTGCATCTCGGTTGCGAGAGTGATATATAAATCTTTGTGTTTATAGTATTCCGACAATTATCGATGTTATTACTGATAATAAGTCAACTAAGGGCTTAGTGACTATGCCACAAACCCACCAGCAACTAAATAAATATATTACATCAACCGTTTAATAGAATAACTTTGCTAAAATCACACAATTTAAATGGCAAATGCAGCACCATTGTGATAGAAAGCCTGAAGTCGCAAATGCGTATTCGTCCTAATTCGCCAATCGTCTAACTTAACGTATTATAGTCTCTAGTTTTCGTGGCCAAACTTTGTTTGCGACTATTGCTATCGATTATCGCTACGTCAGTCGTCAGAAATCTAAAAATATCAGGGAAGACATTTTAAATAGATGGCATGATCAGTTACACATAAAACAGATGGGCGTTCTTGTAAGGGGGTAACTTCGTGAATGCTGTGATATGAAATATGTATTTTTAGAACAGCCGTTTCTATGCAAACGGTAAATCATTTCATTATTAGAATTATAAAGTGCTGTGTACTAACATGTACGTGGAAGCGATTTGCCTAAACTTTTAAGTACATTAATTACTTAGGCATTACACCGAGAACTCGATGGTTTAACAAGAAGACGTTTTATTGTTCAGCGGATTAATCTTTCTGGGTAACTCATTCTGCTTTCCTATCAATTATTACTATTCTACCTGACAAATAATAGCATAACAAAGCAAACCCATCTTTCAATCAGTGCCCTGCACTTAAAGCGTACTCGGTTAACTCGATTTCACCGCCCAGCTGACATTTCTTTTATACTGTTGACTCTGAATTTTAAATCTCTGCTACCCAACATTGAAATTCTTCCGCACAGACGGATACAATACGTTATTACCGTACTGGTGACGTGATTTCTAAAGGAATTGAATTTTTTTACACTCTGATGTTCTGGGTATCGCATTAGGTGTTATGTGGATCGATGAAGTGCAGACATCGCACAAAGTTAACCGATGACGCCGTGCCAAGCCAAGCCAGCCAAGCCAAGCCAAGCCAAGCCAAGCCAAGCCAAGCCAAGCCAAGGAAGCCAAGCCAAGCCAAGCCAAGCCAAGCCAAGCCAAGCCAAGCCAAGCCAAGCCAAAGCCAAACCAAACCAAACCAAACCAAACCAAACCAAACAAAACAAACAAACAAAACAAAACAAAACAAAACAAAACAAAACAAAACAAAACAAAACAAAACAAAACAAAACAAAACAAAACAAAACAAAACAAAACAAAACAAAACAAAACAAAACATAGATCATGCTTAGTAGTAATATATACCCATGTGTCCTTGATGGTTTGATCTATACATATTGCACTGTATATTGATTGTTCAATGATGTTAACATGCTTTTATTAGGGGAAAGTCCGGTAATATGAGCCACTTTTTCACACTGATATTCTGGAGCCGCATGACTAGTTATGTGCTCGGTGTAACTACGACGTGAAAGGTATCGTGATAGACTATTATTGTGTGCATTATTGCATACGTACGTTGTTTACATATGTAATGAGAACGGGGAGAACATTTTCCCCAAATGGCTCATACAAACACAAGTGTTGGTAATATGAGCACCCACACACACCAATGCAAGAGTAATATATGCACACACGCACGCACAAATAAAATCTATCACAACACATATGAACACGCACGCACGCACGCACTCACGCATGCACGCACGCACGCACGCACGCACGCACGCACGCACGCACACACACACACACACACACACACACACACACACACAGTATGCTGATAATAACAGTATCCAGAACAGCCTCAGAGAGAACTTATCACAAATCACATTTGAATACCCTCACCCCTTAACCAGCTCCAGAGCATGCAACATACATCCATGTATCGCACTTATCACACTTGATCAATTCGTTTAGTATGGATAACAAGTACCATTCGTGGCATTATGAACATATCGGAGTTTCGGCGGCGCGATTCACGTCATCACTGGCAGTGTTTCCTAACTGTTTTACAGTCTTTGTGCCCTGGGGTTCTGCACAACTATTAATCACCGTCTGCGTTTGGGTTTCTTCGTTGTAGCTGGGTAAGCTTCTGGTACTGACCTATAATTTGTCTTGGATATGACGGCTTCATGTGCTAATGGTGTACCATCAGATCAGTATTGAGACTTATTTTGTCTTAATATATACCAATGATGTGGATGATGATATACCAAGCAAAATGTTGTAATTTGCGGACGATACAAACATGTTTAGAAGGAGTAAAAGTGATGAAGACAGCATTTACAAGATGATCTTAATCAGTTGATCGAATAGCTGTGAAGTTGCAAATTATTATTTGGGTAATGTACATGTCTCCTACACAGGACATGGGAACGACAATATATCCAATGTACAATGGGTGATAATGTTCTTAGCAGTACTGTAAAAGAATCGGACTTACAATTACATTTTAGCGCAAGAAGGACATAGATGTGCTAGAAAGATACAAAGAAGAGCAAGCAAAATTGTACCAAAACAGAGGGATACTAGATGTGAAATGCGTCTAAGAGAATGTGGTTTTACAACACTAGAAACCATTTGATTGAGAGGAGATCAGATATATGTTTTAAAAATATTGAATAGTTATGACATATTGACAGAAAAAAATTCTCGGTTAAGGAAGATAGAAGGACTATAGGACATAACGTTACATTAGCAAAGGAGAAGTGTATATTAGATATTAGAAAGTTCTCATTTTTTTCTCAAAGAACAGTAAAGGAATGGAACAAATGCTCTGCTGATTATGTGGATGCTAATAGTGCTAACATGTTTAAATATAAGTATAATTGTCATATACTTCAGAAGGGCGGGATGCACTGAGATAGATAGGAAGGACATTCGACTTGGTTGCAATCTGGTAAATCTGGTTAAGTCTGTAATAATTGTTGGAAGCAATTGTTGTAGTTTGCAGTTACGCTTGAATAAGATTAAACAAAATGACACAACGAGAACCGAAAAATGTAACCAGCAAAAGAGTATATTGTATAAACATATATAATTGTCGTCTTCGTGTGCTGTTTGCCAGTAACTTAAGGAATGCATGTCAATTATTGTAGATTACTGTGCGAATTCTGTTATACTATTTTGAATACTAGGCGTTGCTAAACAAATAAAACGTTGATATCGGTATATTACTTAGGATGGTTATGAAAAACCCATAAAATACATCTTCACTTGTAATGGTGTTTGAAGGGAGAATGCGAGTTATGTCGAAAAACCTCATTTAAACTTCAAGGCTCAGATGCACTAAGGGGCAGAACGGAATGTCTAACCCTATAGTTAAATACCAAGTGGCAGCTGATCTCTTGCCCCTCTTCCCGCGCCTAGGGTTCAGCTTGGATCGATTTCCGAGAGACTTAACTTAGCTTTTAATAGCTTAGAATATATTGCACGTGTAGTGTTACTTAAACTGATCCAATATCATGAAACCTACGGTACTGGCAAATAGCAAAAACAACACAGAAGAGGTAATTTACCACGGGACGATGTTCATTTTGTAGTCACGTCTTTCAATTGCAAAGTGAGATATTATTTGCTATAGCCATCCTTATCACGTCAAACTGCAATACGAACTTGTTTAGTTGCGATTTTCTTTTAATTTTTAATACCATTAGCAGTCGGTATGCTACAATCGTGGCTCGTAGTTTGAACATATTTTCAGTAGCGAAACTAAAAGAGAAACTGGTATACTTCAAAATAATTACGTAAACTTCGCAAACAAACAACCGTGACACAACGAACACCTATGACAAAAACAAATGTGGCAACTAACTGTCGACATCTGTTGAGACACACCAGCCGATTGACTGCCAACCATATCGGACACTTTTTGAGTTGTGAAGAGTACGTATTCAGCGCTCACCCGTTCTCCAGATGTGGCAGACGACAGCGACGAACGCGAGCCCGGGAAACGCCAGATCAACGTGCATGTTGCCTGCGCGCGACGTCCAACGCAGTCGAGTTTCGCGCGGCTTGTGTCGTCTGCTTAACGGTTCCTCCGGCGCTTACCGGCGGCGTGACGTCATTCAGACGCCAGCGTACAGTGGGCGTCTACGATTTCGTCGCGCGCACAGCTAACGCGAGGTTTCGATTGGCGGGCAGGACAATCCTCTCGCCAAAATGTCTAGCTGCTTGTCAAGCGATGCTTTTTATTGGACCACAGAATTGGGGCCATTTCAAGCGCTGACCGAAAACAGCAACTATGACGTGGGTACCTAAATCAGCAACGAGTGAAGACGAGTTTAGCTTTTTATTCGGCGATATTACGCTGTAAACCTACGACGGAGTTCTACTAGTTACGGGTGGGTTGTTGGATAAGTTATATAATGTCTCTTATAATCTGCAAGCGCAGATGTAAGTCAGTTTACGTAGTCCTAAATTTACAAATATAAATCTATAGGTTCTATCCTAGGATATATCTACTAAAATGTTAACGTGAGGCCTACCCCACGCATAGCCTTTTGAAACCTCGAGTCCCCAAGATTCCACAGCCACCCGTCCCGGACGAACTTTGAAAAAGTCTAAATCCACGAACCATCCCGAGTGGGTCCGCTAGTCCACATACAACATTTCAGCGTGGTACATGCAAAACTGGGTATGTATGTATGTATGTATGTATGTATGTATGTATGTATGTATGTATGTATGTATGTATGTATGTATGTATGTATGTATGTATGTATGTATGTATGTATGTATGTATGTATGTATGTATGTATGTATGTATGTATGTATGTATGTATGTATGTATGTATATATATATATATATATATATATATTTGTGCGTGTATGTGTGCGTCCGCGCATGCGTGTATAGCGCACGGTGAGTAAATGTAACATCATCGAAAATAAGGGAGTATTTTGTTGATTTCTTTCGATGACAACGTATTTTCCTTCTCATTTTGTGGAAATCTATTACGCGAAGAAATAGTACAGATTTAATCCACATATAGCTAATATACAGAGAGAGAGGGAGAGAGAGAGAGAGAGAGAGAGAGAGAGAGAGAGAGAGAGAGAGGGAGGAGAGGAGAGGAGAGAGAGAGGGAAGGAGGGAGGGAGGAAGGGAGAGAGAAAGACAGAGAGAAGGAATGAGGGAGAGAGAGAGGGGGAAGGAGGGACGGAGGGAGGGAGGGAGGGTTACAGATAGAGAGAGAGAGAGAGAGAGAGAGAGAGAGAGAGAGAGAGAGAGAAGGAACGAGGGAGAGAGAGAGGGGGAAGGAGGGAAGGAGAGAGACAGAGAGAGCTCGAAATTCGTGAAATGATCTACTTGTCCTCAAAACCTACTTGTCCGTAATTAATTTTGTTTTTGCCAATTTAAATCTCTGTTTAACACTATTTGCATAGGTAATCCATGATCACTGGTATTCCTTGTCAAATACAGCATTTACAGTTGAATTTAGTGTTGATGGTGACCCTATCAAAGACAATGCTACACTGTGTATACTTAATAGAAAAGAGCAGTGCTACACTACGCCTTACGCAGTTAAATGAAAGTATGTTTTGAAGTTTCAGAGTGTTTATACCGGAAGCAGCGCAATGATAGATAGTGATATCGAATATGTTATAATACAGGTCTTCACAAAGTCATAATTGTGTTTTCAGACCACGACAATGCTGCAATTATATGAACAAAATCATCATATATCATATAGCGAGGGACGGTTATACGAGACTAATAGTTGTCTTAATAAAAAGTCACTGAACCCGTTTGATGTATCATGTGTGTATGCATATTTATGTGTGTATGTTTTATTATATTTATAAGAAGTAATAATGAATAGTTGTACTTCTGATATATATTATGTAGGTCAATAAGCGCTTCCTTTCTTCGTTTTCCTTCGTTCTTGCTGTGTGTTTTATGTTTGTGTTTGGGTGTAATTTCACCGGAAATATCTTTACTGAAGACATTATCTGTACGATGAATGTTTTTGACAACGGACACCTAAGTTCGGATTTCTATTCGTCCTGGCGGCAGATAACTACATTGTTCCACGGACAATAAGTATTAGCAATTTCAATTGTCCGATGACCAATCTAGCAATCGGTGGTAATTTCGAGCCATATTGTATCATTATAACGTCTGTGGTCTTGTCTTTGTCTATTTGGTGAATGTCTATATTGTTTCAGCGCATATTGCACCAACAACAATGGTTGGAAAGGCGTTTTATATTGTCTACGAGCTAATTTTATGTTATGGTTATATTTGCAGTTTTAGCATTTTGATTAAAGCCATGACGTCAGCGACGACGACATCCGGTGCATGGCCAGGGTCACGACGTCAGGGGGCGGCAATGGCGACCGTTATGTTTCACCGATATGTAAGATGTTTGTAATATCGACACCTGATGGCGTTGCTTGCTTGCAAGTAATTTGACTACTCGTCGGCTCTGATACGTTCCTCCGTAGCAGAAATTACAATTGCGACTCGACTCGCATTTATTATGTTGTATCGTGAAAAGCTACGAGCATTGTCTGCTCATGGACATCAAACATTGGTGGTATATTTTTCTTTTTTCTTCTGAGAACAGTTAGAGGCAATCACCCGCGGAGTGTAACTTATTCTGGCGTGCAATAACTCACACCACCTTAATTGATACGCGAGCTGTAGAAGAGATCTACGACTGTTAGTTTCTCCATAAAACACTGACACGTGTAATAACTCACAGATTTACGGCAATTGCTAAACGAGTGTCGCCAGATGAAGTACCATATCAGGGTTAGTTGCGTAGACACAAGGCGAACATCAAACCGTCGAGCCTGCGCACGGACAGCTGGTTTAAAAAGAAACAAATGGCATTGCTGGCGAAGTTACGCCACTTGTTTACAAACAGGCATGGGGTCAAATAAATTTGTAGTTGAAAGTATGTTTAAATACTCTTTTAAGAGTATTGTAATTTCAATTGTATTTGTATTTGACATTTAGGAATTGAAAGCATTTGTATTTCACCAACAAAAATTCAACCTTCAAAATACCAATTGATTATAACTTTAATGTTTCTTTCGCCCAACAATGCTAATTATTGAAGAAGGTACTTGACAGCAGGGGTTCCCCGTCGCCCTGGCAGTGACCACAATGTTTGTTTTCTCAGAGCCATAGGGTGGATTAACTCCTGACAGTTGACCATAGGACGTCAATATCCCTTTAATTCTTTAGTCAGGCTCCAAGCTGGCACCAGGCTATACTGGACTCCGGCTGTCTAAAGGTGCTCTGTCACACTTCCTCACAATATCATAACCGTCAATAGCAGTGTCTCTTCTGAGGGCAACATGGGCATTTTAGTATGAACCTCCTGGCTTAACTTAACCAACAACAGCTGTGGTGTTAGTTGGCAACACCAAGACTTCCTAGCACTGTCTGGCTGTCGTTGTATGAGCCATGCATCGTTTATGGCTACAAACTAGGAATCACCATAAACTAGCTGTTTCGATATATATTGATTTGATTTTCTTTTACCGGTATTATAGTATTAATGAAAAGTATTTGAAAAGTATTTGAAAAAGCATTTGAAATAATTTCCAATGTATCTGTATTGAAATACTTTTGCATTTAAATGTATTTGAAATTGTATTTGAATCCCTCAAGAATAGTTGTATTTAAATACATATGTATTTGACCCCATGTCTGTTTACCACATTAACCGATTAGAGACGCATCATTTAAATTTATGATTTATAATTGCAGACTTACTAACAGTACTCAAACCGGCCTCAAACCATCATCTGTGGTAGGAAGGAGGGTTCCATTGTTGTCCTTCGTTCTTTGATGATCAGCTTCATCGTTTTAAAAAGGGTTTTAATGATGGATATATATATATATATATATATATATATATATATATATATATATATATATATATATGGAGCTGGTTTCCTCGTCTTCCTCTCCGTCTCAGTGCGTCGTTTATATGTACCAGCAAACATGTGAATTTATTTTAAGTCAACTGATACATTCATTAGCGCTGGCAGATGTATCTAAGTTTGGTTCTGTATTTTCAACTACGGTCAAGGATACATACCGGTTTAAACGTACATGCTGTAATTTAAAGTCCCTATGACATGTTTTTTGTTACTCTTGCTCGCATTCGAAGTGACAAATATAAACGTAATTAATGAGATATTTTTGCGAATTAGGTTAAGTATATAATTACAAACTGTTTGTTAGGAAGTAGTCAATTTCAGTCTTTATTATACTGTTTGGGTTTTCTTCTGAAATGGGAGAGAAATTAGATATGACGCCAGCGGAAGTCCGTACGTATTACGTAAGCTGTTTTCAACGTATCGCATGTTTCTACGATTGTTTCAGATCTACGTCAAAGGATCTGTGAGACATTCTCCAGCTGACGTCACATATTGGCGGGTGCAAGAACCAACTGCAAGATCACGGAGAATTGTCACTTTTATTGACGAATGTATTGGTTCTATCATTCAATGCTTTCCAATGTAACACTGTGAATGAATTTGAAGTAGGCTTGCACTAACCCACTCTCCACCCGGCGACTCGTTTCCGATTGCGAGCAGCTTCCAACTGTGTCTGTGACGCAGCTGACCTAAGTACTTTCAAAGTATCCCGTACCGTTGACGTAGCAACTAAAGTGTTGTTTATTTTAAAATGGTGCGGCTGTAAATGCAAAATATCGGTGTTTGCAGCGTTTGCTTAGTTTCCAGTTTATTAAAAACAGAAATATTGTACGGATGTATTTAATTTCTATATACGATATATTTCATTTAGGCAGTTTAAAGCACAGACTCTATGTGTACGTAGTGCGTGCTGGGTAAATGGACGTAGGCTGATTGTCTGTAACATTACAAGTATTTTCTGCGAGATCCGCCAAAGACAGATCGTAGAAGGTATCTTGAATTATACTGCTGATAAAAACGTGGTTGGACCTACGCACAATATAACAGTCGGTCATTATTACAAGCTTTTCTGCGTAAAACAACGATTACAGTTATAATATGCGTCTTACAGAATGAGGAATACAAAAAACGCGAATGTGTAAACGTCATGGTCATGTGACACCACGGGTAATGTTACTCGCCAAGCAGCAGCTGTGGTCACTTCCGGTATCAATCTAAACATTCCGCATGTCTCTCCCTTCGCGCATCGGAATTACTACAGTTCCTTATATTAATTGCGCCGAAGTCAACTAGACAGCGGCCACATCTGTCGACTGGCGCTGTTCATTTGGTTCGTTTTTAGATTGGGCGTAATCACACGTTAACGATGTCTTGTGTCGGTGTTTTGAGGTGGAACCGTCGCCACTGTGCTGTGTGTTGGTGACCTTCTCAGTGCCGCAGCCTGATTGTTTGGTTGTTTTATTGTGAAACATGCAAGGGTATAGATCAGTGGGCGAGCATGCTAAATCTAACTGTCAATGCGGTGTACTAAAATTGGGCACAGTAATGTTTTTCCTGCGGCTTTCACGTGGAGAAATTAAATTGAAAGCGTAATGGGTTAGAATGAGAAAATGTGTGCTTTTTCAAAGGAGTTCACAAACATCTCATTGGATTTGAGCACGTGTCAAAGTTCCGAACACGGCACCACCTGTCCTGTGATTTAGCCTTTCCCAGGACAACCCTTCTATTGCTCCGCCTTCGTCGACATACAACACTTCCCCAGTTCCACCCACATTTTCCTGCGGTTTCTTAATAATACATACATACATACATATATATATATATATATATATATATATATATATATATATATATATATATATATATATATATTTTAATTGAGTGTAAATTGACATTTTCCTGTGACATTTCGTCTGCTTTCCTTACTTTCAGCAGATTTAATCAGACGTCAACCGCTAGATGGCGACACGGTTGCATTTCTCTCAGATTAGTTTGGACTAGAAACAACAAGAGAAATATGGCTGGAGATGACGGCAGGTGGCAACTGTCACAGTCATGTTATGATGATCTCTTGTACATCGCCCCGGAACGCTACCATGGCGACATACACTGGACTAAGTCTGCGCGGAACGACTATCGTGCCGCCACCTAGCGGTAGTCGTCTGAGAAATACGGCTGAACGCGTTCCTTGATTACAAGAGTTCAACACTTATGTTTAGTTACTTTACTAAGCTCGGGTCAATGTTTGCAATTTGAAAGATTCCGCCCGCAAACGTTCAGATAGAAAACACAATATCAAGTTTCAAAACAAAAGTATTGGCAATAATGCCGAGTCGAGGACCGCGTTGATGTTTCACTTGTCGACATTCTAGATAGCAGACGCCCTGTTACAGATTAATGCTCGGCCAATTCTGAGCAGAGGAGCTGGCATCCTCCGTTTAATGGGCAAGGAGATTCTTCTAGGATCACGACCTACGAATCACATCGTTGGTTGTTGATCGTCTGGTACACCAGATAACTACTTTTCGTTGGGCAAATTACCCATTGAATGTCTCATTATGACACAAATATTTGAATAGGGGAGTTAAACAGTTTTTGTTTTGTATGCCTTTAAACCTTCATTACGATTTCCAATCAGATAAAATATATGATAAACATATCCTTAGGCCCATAATTTGCATGCATTTTTTATATTATTAATTTTACGTAACTTATTAATATTATGCAAATAAATATACATCTATACATATGTATATACTTACAGCGCCTCCGAATGAATGTTATTGTATCTACGTTATGACCAATATACCCTTTATTTTAATAATCCTCTTTAGCTATATTGACTGATTATTTATTTATTATATTATATATATAATATATATATATATATATATATATATATATATATATATATATATATAAACGACGTTTCGTGATAACTGACCATATATATATATATATATATATATATATATTATATATATATATATATATATACAGTAATATATATATATATATATATATATATATATATATATATAGGTCAGTTATCACGAAATCGACTATATATATATATATATATATATAATATATATATATATATATATATATATATATATATATATATATATAATATATATATGGTCAGTTATCACGAAACGTCGACATAAATATATTTATAATATAATATATATGTATACAGAACGTGCAATTACATATATATATAATATATATAATGATATATATATATTGTCAGTTATCACGAAACGTCGACAGAACTTTCTCTAATACAACCATTACAAAACCATACAGCACGAAATTGTAATGGCGGTCACGGCAACCGCCTCGTTGACAGGTACCACGGGAACCCAACTTTTACCTGTGTATCTTCAAAACTATGGAAGATACAGGCAAATAAACGGTATTTTTGATCCATTTTTTGAAGTTTTCTAACCAATAATCACAGGTGTGTGGTTTCTTTACCCATTTACCGGCGTGTAGTTCGACATAGTCTTCCAAAAATGTCAGCGTTTTGTTGAATGGGCGCGCCGCAGGAACAGTATATGTGGTGGGGTAGTTTGGCCGATATCGAGCGTATGCAAAATTTCAACAAAGCGTATGCAAGGGTAAATAATAAAGTAAAACAATACTAATTGTATTTATGTGTTGATACTTCCGTTTAGATAAAACTGTATAGGTTAATTCGGATTCCAAGAAATAAAAAACCTGTACTGAAATATAGTAGACTCATATTTTGACGTAGCTTTTGACGATACCGAGCGAATGACCTAGACGGACTGATTTTGGTCAGAGTTTTGAATATTATTGGACGTTATTTTCACACATTTTCCTGGTATTACGTAAGGTCCATGACAACGATAAATTAGAAATGCAGCCATTGTTTGCTCTCTATTCATTATGACGTTTATACCTCTTGTTTATACCGAGCGTATACACGAGAACGAGCGTAGGCAAATCAAATATCTCACAAATGACATAGTGCTATGCAAGTACCTGGATGAGATAGGTTCTGTGTGTTATGACAAGGTGCAGACAAGCATCCACCCCATGGTATTGCACTACAGAGATGAAGATGGGTATATGAAGGTGTTGAGTTCCGTTGGCCTCTCATGTATAATGGCTGACCCGGTGCCTTCAACATTCGCCTTCCTTAAAGCAATGATGTTAGAGCTATACCAAACTATGCCGTTATTAAACACCATCCATTTTCTGACCGACTGTCCAAGTTCTCAATACCGAAATAGCTCAATCTGCGCGTTGGTTGGCCAGGCCCAACTGACACGTACACCAAATAACGAGGTGAAACAACCATTCGTTATTTGGTGTACGACGTGTCAGCTGAGTTAAAAGAGAACGGCATTTCATCAGAAATTGTGATGATTGGAAAATAATGCACGCGACTGTCGCAGAGCAACACGCCAAGCAAAATAACACAAATGCCCCTTAGGACAATGATTTTCTATTTTGAAAATACTAACGAAGAATGCCTTTCAGCGATACCGAGCGTATACCTATTTTAAACATCCTCGTGAAGACTACAGATGACAATAGCCGCATAAGATTTGTTCCGTTGAAATGGTAATTGTTCATTTTATACTTACCTTTATGGTAATACTATACAAGCAGTTCTCCATAGAATGAAAAGTAATATATAACCGCTTTATCCTTTTCACAGGAGACCGAAAACGTATTATAATTTCTAAATTGTATGAAAACAAAACAATGTTTTTCAAACGTTGTCACTGCTGTCCATTTTGAACCATAAATATATTATATGCTCAAAAAACAAACGAAAATAGATAGCGGAAAAACGAAATACCACAACATTATCATGTTATTACAAAAACATACTTATACTAATTTATATTGTAATTGGTTCAAGAATCTCAGATATCACCAGAAACAGTGACAAACTGCATACTTGATATATTCATTGTATTAGTACAGTCTTGGTGATGTCTAACAATATGTGTAATTTTACTTTGATAATTCTCCTCTTGTATTGTGTTGTAATACTACAAACGTGTATTGTATATCTATAGTAATGATGGTTATTTTTTTAATGATGATGATGTCACTGGAAGACGGCTCTTAGCCAAGTGACAGCCATGCAGTGCAACATGCTGACAATTTATTACTATGCTTATGTTTGTTCTTGTACATGCTGCGTTGCGAATAAAGTTACTCTTACTCTCTCTTACCATAACTATTATATGCTCAAAAAACAAACGAAAATAGATAGCGGAAAAACGAAATACCACAACATTAAATACACGATGTGCATGCATACGCTCGGTATCGCGCAACACGGACACACAACTTCAAAGCGATGCCAAAGAGCCGCTTTTACTAACAAAGCTGCCCAAATTTATTTCTCGTATACCTTGATATGTTATTCATTAGTGACTAAAAGGAAAAAGTGAAATATTGAATTCTAAATTTACCCCCAAAGCAAATTATATATATATATCATATAAAATATATATATATCATATAAAATGCTAATGCGCAATCACATGTGAAAACAAGCTAGAAACATGCACAATCATACAAGTAAAACAAAAATACAGTGAGATAGTTCAGTTCACACCGCAGTGTCACATTACCGGATTCCCATAGGTGGCCATTGTAACGTTTCTTTGATTTCCAAGTAGGTTTTTTATCCATGGTATTGAAAATTTCAGACATTAATTACACAATCTGCTAGGTCTACGCCCGTTGCAGCCTCATGTCCTTAGGCGACCCTCAGTCTCCCAAGTCGACGTCTATCCCGCTCGACGCGAATGTTGACGCGACTGCTCGACGCGCGACGCAACCCCTTGTCCTTAGCCGACCCTCTGCCCGCTAAGTTCAGGGTAGTCTCGCTTAACCGACTGTCGGTCGGCTGCGGAACTACGCCGAGAAGGCAGTCTGGTTACTTAGTCGGCTTTTGTTTGTTTATCCGCGTGATCTATGCAATGCTGCCACCTCACGGACACTGGTTAATCCTGCCATAATTTCTATTTTTATAAACAATTGCAAATTTTTATTTCTATTTATTTTATGTTAATATAAGTTTCATTTTGAATAGTTTTTATAATACAGCATTATTTGATAAAAAGGTATCCTTACTTAATTTGTATATTATTCGTGTTGGGCTAAACAATGCTGCCACCTCACGGATACTGATTTATCCTGCCGTAATTCTTATTTTATAAACAACTGTAAATTTGAATTTTACTTATTTTGTGTTACTATAACTTCAACGTTGAATACTTTTCATAGGATATCATTATCTTGTAAAAGTATATCGTTATTTTAATTTTTATTTCATAGTTGGCCTGAGAGCCAATCAGCGTCTCTACCCTAATCTGGGGTAAGACCGTAACAAATGCGGAACGTTTCTTTCCCCAGGCAGAGTTGAGGGGCTTAAAAGTGCTGCCACCTCATGGAGCCTGTGTAACCGAGGCTACGTTCAGGGCGACTCTGGTCGGATGCGCGACGCATTGCTGATCAACAGATGTCTTCCTGCTATCACTAGGTGTCAATTACCACTCACTGTTCAACGCATCCCACAGCTGCCACCAATTGTAAGTGTTCGTATACACGTAATATCAACACCAAACTCCACACACAGACGATGCGAGAATTTATTGAGATATAATTCACACCTACATGGTGTAACAATAAAACTGATATTACACGGAGCGACCGAGCCATATATATTGACATAGTAGGTTATTGTTACACGAAGGCATAGCATATCAGTTCTCTCATTCGCAACATAAGCCATCTAGAAAGAATAGTTGTGAGGAGTAGTAATAAAAACCCGTGATATAAGGAAGTTATACACCAAAGTAGTTATCAAGAAACGCATGATATATGAAACACACCGTTTACAAAGACTAATCCAAATACAACTAATAACTATAACATCGATCAAACTCATTAATGTCACAACATTGGCGCTACAACATACCTAGTGGTTCTCTCCTAAATACGCTGTAGACCTGTCAACTCCGAAACAACTTGACCGGCAGCTGTCGGCGCCCGCTGTCTGTCTGCGTCGATCAGCCGCGGGTCGGCTTTAAAGTCTGGCCCGGCGGATGACACCTTTTGGACGCCCTACTCCCTCATCCTCCATATACCCGCAATATTCCCTACTGCTGCTTGGCTTCCCTACTAGGAAGGACTAGGGTGAACTGGTGGGGTGACTCATTGACCAGTGGGCAGCTGGAGTCACCCTCTGCAGTAAACAGGATTTGATAACTGGTCAATTTACCCCTTTGGGAGCCGGTAACACTATTATAATTCTACACCTTTACCTCTATTTATTTATTGTCATAACCTCTAGCTTGTATCCTTTGTACACATATCATCCACGTTGCATAATTGACGAAAATGTGTGAAATAGTGAAAACTGTATATGTCACCAAATGAAAATTATTTTTTCACTAAATCAATCGGTCAACCAACCAAACAACCAACCAATCATCATAGCGCTTGCATACATCCTAGATGTATGCGTCAACACAACTATTCTGACTAATTACCAGGTATCATTGCCGCATAGAAAACATGTTGACCTAGTTTTTCTGGTTGACAGAGGTCACGTGTATTAGTGTTATGCACGTGCGCGGGCATGCACAGTATGCAGACCGGGAGACCACGACAAGGTGCTTTTTAAGTTTCGTCCGGTCAGTAAGCTAATGTTGCTCGCTATATAGCAAGAACTATGGCGTGCAGAACGATGTTGCTGAATAGAAATGTTTGGAGTTTCATCGCAGGGCTACTGATTGGATTAATGATATTGCATTTCATCGCGTCAAACGAACGTTGCCTCTACGATGGTCAAAAGAACGACGGAAGGGACGCCCTTTCGGTCGATGCACAAGCTATATCGAAGAGACAAACTACATTAGCTTTGGAAGCTTCACAACACCCGCAGCGTGATTTATACAACGATCTAGCAGATCGAAAAATACCCGCCAAAGGTACGTTTCTATCAGTTTTAAACGTCAAGATTGTATCCCTTGTATTGGAAAGAATCAAACATTATATTACTTTAAAAAATAAAATAATAAATACAACGACAATACGTCAGATACAGACCAGTGGGTTTCACATAAGTGATGTGTAAATTATTAGAAAGACTCCGTAAGGATCATATTATGGTAGCGTATTTTGTTAAAATAACTGAATAATCTATTTCGGGTTTCTAAATGCGTGAATATTTAGCAAGAATGTTTCTTTTGAAAATATTACTAAGTGGGTAGACGAGGGGCTAACACTAGGTATCATCTACTTAGACTCAGAATGCTTTCAACGAAATTCCACATTAAATATTCCTTCTGACGATGGCGACCATTTAGTTTTAAAATGGCCGACATTATTTATGATGGTATATAAATATAGTTTTAAGCAATTTAAAGTCGTGTCTTTACGAATTCTAAATACATCTGAACATCGTCGGTGGATGCTGTATTTTTAAGATGGTCGTTTATACATTTCGGGAATATCAGGTGCTGTTTTTGATACGTTTTGCTTCACAATGGCGTAAAGGTGCGCGAACAAAACGGAGACATGTTGAATATTCGAGTTTAGTGTTTCTTACGACGACTTGTCCGTTTCAAGACGCAGAACATCTCCAATATGACGTGAAGACGCAGAACACCTCCAATATGACGTGAAGACGCAGATGGAGCAGTCTGCAACTTGGCTGATGCATAATTTATTATTAATACATAAAATGTTCATTTATGCATATCTCCGGTACGAGAACTGATTACCAGTCTCAGTATACCATCAGCTTCAACACTGAACAGCCACGCCCTATAGGCTATACATTGCCACGCCTATCTTACCAACGTAAAGTATAAGAATTTGTTACAGCTGAATGATCTATACACATATAACAACGTGCAGCATCCTGTACTACAAGACACCTAATACACACAGACATAAAACGAATATATAAATGCAACAAATCAATCTTAACAGGCCGCTAGTGATAATTTACTACTGGGTCCCGAATAGTATGTGTTGCCCGGTCGCTGGCCAAGGGCATACTGCGCCTAACAAGTTGTCCAGCTTGACCAGCTGGGCATGACATACACCCCCCACGCATACATGTGTTGTCCAGCCTGACCAGCTGGGCGTGACATTATACGTCAGTGCCGTCTGGTGACTAGAAGTGTCCATCAGAGTTACACACACACACACACACACACACACACACACACACACACACACACACACACACACACACACCACCCACGCCACGCCACGCCACGCCACGCCACGCCACGCCACGCCACGCCACGCCACGCCACGCCACGCCACGCCACGCCACGCCACGCCACGCCACGCCACGCCACGCCACGCCACCACACCACACCACACACACACACACACACACACACACACACACACACACACACACACTAAATAAGAGATAAATATATATATATATATATATATATATATATATATATATATATATATATATATATATATATATATATATATTATAATCTACATATTTACAATAGATGGGATATGTGAATGTTCTATCTGAGATCATCAGAAAACTCCACACCTAGGTACGGGTGGTGATGTACATTCACAGGTTGTCTCAATTGATTGTATACGGAGACTGGTAGACAGTTCTCTTACTGGATATATGCATGACTGAACATTTTAAATATTAAAATGCATCTGCCAAGTTGAAGACCGTTACGCCAGCCTACTCAAGTCAGATTGGATGTCTTCTGCGTCAAAGCTGTTGTTGAACCATTTATACAGGATATAATCGTCGGCAATAAGTCTCATTGATTGTCGTCTCATTGATATAGATCTATAACCGAAACTCGTCCTGTGCTCTGTGTATGAGATGCGCAGGAGTCTTCTGTAGCACGAGTGCACGAATGCTTGGATCCTTCTCTCCAGATCGGCTGTGAGCGTCCAACTTTCACATCCGTATAACAGAAAGGAGACCACTAGAGACTAAACAATTTCAACTTTACTGGAAAGCTGATGGAGTTGCTGTTCCAGGTGACTTTGAGTCTCGTCATGGCCGACGCGGCCAGGCTTAGTTTTGTCTTCACCTCCTTTGTTTAGCTGACATCCTTTGTTAAGGTGGAACCAAGGTACTTGAAGCTGTCCACTTCTTCAAGTTTCTGCCCGTTCTGCGTGATGGAGTTTGCTGATGGGTGCAGCTATTCACCATGACTTTGCTTTTCTCCGAGTTACTTCCATTCCGTATGCTCCTGCTGTTCGTCCCAGTCTGGTGGAGAGATCCTGGAGTTCTGCTTCGTTGTCTCCTATGAGGTCAATGTCATCGCCGTCCTCCGATGGAAATGGAGTTGTGGATGTTGTGGAGGGTCTCCTGCATGATGTTCTCCAGATAGTTCTTACACAAAATTGGAGAGAGGAGGCATCGTTGGCGAACTCCAACTGAGGTGTGGAAGAAGTCTCCGTTGATTTTATTTTGGAGAACTGTACAGCTTGATTCTTCATACAGTGCTTAGATGAGCTTCCCTTTGATTCGGTTCAGAAGAACCCTCAGTATTACTTTGCTGTTTGCTGGGGAGACTTTTTAGACTGCTAGTTCTGTAGTTCTGACATAGTCTCAGGTTTCCATTCTTAGGGCTGGGTATTATAAAGGATTTGGTTCATTCTTTCGGCCATTGTTTACACATCTTCCTTCATTATCGGCGCATCACATGGTTCCGTGTTTATGCTAATGCCACTGTCCAATATGTTGATGTCATGTCATGTAATGTAATATTATATGATAAAATGGTATCCTTATTTAATGTGTTATTTCAAATTCGGCCTGAAAGCCAATCAGCATCTCTACTCTACTCTGGGGTAAGGCCGCCCTGTCGGACAAATCGGCAGCCCATAAATATACCAGGTGGATTTGAGGGGCTGAAAAGCTCCGCCACCTCACGGAGTCTGGTTAATCGAGGCTAACTTGGAACATGCCGGTAACCAACTTTGAAAAGGGAACCATTATCGTGTATGTTGTCAACTTTCTAAGTGCTATACCCTGGCAGGCAACTGACTGCACGCAGTTTACTTAGTGGCATTTACGGGTTTTCGAAATTATGCAGATATGTACAAAATGGGACGTAAAATGTAAATTGTGACACGGGTGATATTGTAACTGTTCACGCACTCACTGAGTCGAGGTGTAACCAGCATTGGAATCATGTCGACACATCTGCTGTCATTAACAATTATCCTGCCGAAATTTCAGACGAAGTCTCGTCGGAACCGGACCTCTACAATCGGGTGCGCGTGCTGTGCTGGGTGATGACGTCAGAGAAGAACCTCTACAGGAAGGCTGTGCACGTGCGCGCCACGTGGACGCGTCGTTGCAACAAAGTGTTGTTCGCGAGCGAGCACAAAAACGCCGGATTTCCAACAATCGACATCAACGTGAAAGCGGGCAGAGCGCACCTGACAATGAAAACGATGACGACGTTCGATTACGTCTATAAACACCATTATAACGACGCTGATTGGTTCATGAAGGCAGACGACGACACATACGTCTTCGTTGAAAATCTCCGCTACTTCCTGTCGTCACAAAACACATCCGAGCCCGTGTATTTCGGAAACACGATCATGCATTACGTGCAACCGGGGTACCACGGCGGTGGACCAGGATACGTGGTCAGCCGGGAAGGCCTACGAAGGTTCGCCGCAAGAGAGAAAGGTCTATGCGATGACGATCTGGGCTCTGAAGACATCAAGTTCGGAAGATGCATGGAAATGTTAGGTGTGAAATTGGGCAAGACCACGGACCCAATGCGTCGTAGTCGATTCCACCATTCCCCAGTTATGCTCTCGCCTCGCTTGTTTGAAGATGGAAGCACCACTGAAAAGAATAGCGCCCTTCGTGTAAGTTATGACGTTTGCTAAATAAAATGGCCTGTTGCTGATATACGCATGTGGAACTATTACTGTTGTTGCTGTATGTGATAACTTTAGTAATTTGCTATTGTGATACAACGGATCCGTCGTATTCCTTTTATTAAATACAATGTAATAAACAAAACTGAAATATGGGTGTATGATAAAAACTCAACAATACAAAAATTTAATATGGCTGCGATGTCCAAGGTAACACAATGTCACCATAAAAAAGTCACCATAAACCACATATCTGAACATTTTGAAAAGTCTCATTTTCCCCTTTTTATGGTTTATACTAATTGTTAAGGAAATAAATTCACCCATACCCGACATGATGTCGCCAATTTAGCCATGGCTTTTCAGACAAATACATCAATATATACGGGCGTTCTCTGTTGTTTGGTTTATAGCAATATGATGTTTTCTTGCCTTCCTGTTGCAGAAACTTAATAGGTTCAGCAACTATACAATCTCGCTCCACAAGTTGCAGCCGTACCAAATGTACGCCATCGAGTATCTGGTGTACCACTTAAAGACGTACGGTACGACACGTTCATTTGAGAAGGAGAGGACGCCTACAAGAAGGAACTGAACGTTGCGCTGGCAGCATCGCCCGTGACGAATGGAAATTATCGGGAACTAACAACGTATGGTTAACTCTAGTCCTCCGGGAGAATAGCTATTTTCCACACTAGTTTCTAACGACCTAAATGTGAGTAATTCATATGTATAGGAAAGGTGAGGCGAGATGAGTTGTGTTGTGTTGTGTTGTGTTGTGTTGTGTTGTGTTGTGTTGTGTTGTGTTGTGTTGTGTTGTGTTGTGTTGTGTTGTGTTGTGTTGTGTTGTGTTGTGTTGAGCTGAGCTGAGCTGAGCTGCTGAGCTGAGCTGAGCTGAGCTGAGCTGAGCTGAGCTGAGCTGAGCTGAGCTGAGCTGAGCTGAGCTGAGCTGAGTGAGTGGTGATGACGTGAGTGAGGTGAGGTGAGGTGAGGTGACGTGAGGTGACGTGACGTGACGTGACGTGAGTGACGTGAGGTGAGGTGAGGTGAGGTGAGGTGAGGTGAGGTGAGGTGAGGTGAGTGACGTGAGGTGAGGTGAGGTGAGGTGAGGTGAGGTGAGGTGAGGTGAGGTGAGGTGAGGTGAGGTGAGGTGAGGTGAGGAGGTGAACGGATAGTGCTAAGGTGGTTAGTGATGCGTGTTTTGGATGATTGAGGAAACATTGAGATGAGAGTTAAAGATGTAGGTGCTGTTGAGTGAAAGGAGGTGAGGTAGGTGAGATGGATGAGATGAGATGGGGTGGGTGGGGAGGTGAGGTGGGTAGGTGGGTGGGTGGGTGAGGTGAGGTGAGGTGAGGTGAGGTGAGGTGAGGTGAGGTGAGGTGAGGTGAGGTGAGGTGAGGTGAGGTGAGGTGAGGTGAGGTGAGGTGAGGTGAGGTGAGGTGAGGGTGAGGTGAGGTGAGGTGAGGTGAGGTGAGGTGAGGTGAGGTGAGGTGAGGTGAGGTGAGGTGAGGTGAGGTGAGGTGAGGTGAGGTGAGGTGAGGTGAGGTGAGGTGAGGTGAGGTGAGGTGAGGTGAGGTGAGTGAGGTGAGGTGAGGTGAGGTGAGGTGAGGTGAGGTAGGTAGGTAGGTAGGTGGGGAGGTGAGGTGAGGTAGGTGGAGTGAGGTGAGTGAAATGGAATTTAGGTGAGGAAGATTTAATTAAAAAGATGCAAACATGATAGGTGGCAGGTGAGGTGAGGTGAGGTGAGGTGAGGTGAGGTGAGGTGAGGTGAGGTGAGGTGAGGTGAGGTGAGGTGAGGTGAGGTGAGGTGAGGTGAGGTGAGGTGAGGTGTGGTGAGGTGAGGGTGAGGGTGAGGTGAGGTGAGGTGGTGGTGAGGTGGGGTGGGGTGAGGTGAGGTGAGGTGAGGTGGGGTGAGGTGGGGTGGGGTGGGGTGGGGTGAGGTGAGGTGGGGTGAGGTGAGGTGAGGTGAGGTGAGGTGAGGTGAGGTGAGGTGAGGTGAGGTGAGGTGAGGTGAGGTGAGGTGAGGTGAGGTGAGGTGAGGTGAGGTGAGGTGACGTGACGTGACGTGACGTGACGTGACGTGACGTGACGTGACGTGACGTGACGTGAGTGAGGTGAGGTGAGGTGAGGTGAGGTGAGGTGAGGTGAGGTGAGGTGAGGTGAGGTGAGGTGAGGTGAGGTGAGGTGAGGTGAGGTGAGGTGAGGTGAGGTGAGGTGAGGTGAGGTGAGGTGAGGTGAGGTGAGGTGAGGTGAGTGAGGTGAGGTGAGGTGAGGTGAGGGTGAGGTGAGGTGAGGTGAGGGTGAGGTGAGGTGAGGTGAGGTGAGGTGAGGTGGGTGTGAGGTGAGGTGAGGTGAGGTGAGGTGAGGTGAGGTGAGGTGAGGTGAGGTGAGGTGAGGTGAGGTGAGGTGAGGTGAGGTGAGGTGAGGTGAGGTGAGTTGAAATAAGGTAACTTTATATACATATCCATATGATAGAAGATTTAATTCAAAACTAATGCAAAACATATCAGGTGGACCAAAGAGCTGGTGTCGAGCTGGTCGCCCACTAAACTAAAATCATAACGTGAACTCCAGCGTATGTAATACTACATATAATTAAGGTTATATAATTCAGACAGTGTAGTAGCTTCAGGTAAATGACGTGTTAAATAAAACCTACTTATGATATACCGGCATGATGGAAATTATTTCACATTCTACTTATATACAATATCATTTTCAGAAAATACAATTTCACCTATTTTTAGCACATAACATAAAAAAGTAGAATATGAACTCATGAGATGTGCCACCCAGTAACTAAGTGTATCGTTAGTTAAATTGTGATTTCATACGTTGGCGAGGAGGAATGTATAACTACGGTGAAAGCATGTACTAAAACAAATCTTCAGACTTTGAAGACATAGGTTTGGACGTTGTCAGTAAGGTCATTCCCGTAAAAAGCAAACCTCTGAAGGATAATAATAAGTTAATTTATAACTAGTGTTTTCCAACTGGCAAGAACATTGCCATAATTATACCTTCTAAGTACTGCAACTTTACAAATTACCGGCCAATTGTTCTCGTGTAGCAATTAAAAAATTCCCGGGAAAATTTTCTTTGCCAGAACAGACATATTTTAACACGCAAATAACAGAATACATCCACATTTCTTCGGATCCCGTGGTAACATGTTCACACAATACGTTCACATTTCTACGGATCCGTGCTAATATGTTTCTATAATACATTCACATTTCTGCGGATCCCATGCTAATATGTTTATATAATACATTCACATTTCTACGGATCCCATGCTAATATGTTTATATAATACATTCACATTTCTGCGGATCCGTGCTAATATGTTTCTATAATACATTCACATTTCTGCGGATCCCATGCTAATATGTTTATATAATACATTCACATTTCTACGGATCCCATGCTAATATGTTTATATAATACATTCACATTTCTACGGATCCCGTGCTATTATGTTCACGACAAATGCTGTTTTGGAAATAATTGAGGAAATCACAAATGCCAAAATGATCTAAACAAAAAACATTTGATATCATAAGACGCTTACAAAAAACGAATTAATGATTGTCTGAATATTGAACTAGAAGCTGACATTCACCCACTATCAAACATACCACACTATTATTTCACTGAAAATTTCACTTTTATTCACAATATGACCTCAGCAGTGTTGATACATTTTAATACCACATGCAAGTCTATGACTATGATGCATTTAATATACGTTTAGAATGCATTCCAATTGCAACGCATGAGTTGTGTGGCCTCTGGAAGCCTACTTTATAATATACGTTTAGAATGCATTCCAATTGCAACGCATGAGTTTTGTGGCCTCTGGAAGCCTACTTTATAATATACGTTTAGAATGCATTCCAATTGCAACGCATGAGTTGTGTGGCCTCTGGAAGCCTACTTTATAATATACGTTTAGAATGCATTCCAATTGCAACGCATGAGTTGTGTGGCCTCTGGAAGCCTACTTTATAATATACGTTTATAATGCATTCCAATTGCAACGCATGAGTTTTGTGGCCTCTGGAAGCCTACTTTATAACGTGACATGGACCCACTTGCTGATATTCAGTTCAGTTTGCAATTACATTAAATGATACAGCCAAATGCAGATATTTATTTAAAACAATAACAAACTAAACATGCCATCCATCAACGGGTCAACCAACGTCATAGGTCTTTCCATTCTGATTATATTTCATCTGTTTTGCAGTAGCTATAATTCTTCTTCTCTGTCGAGGCTTGGCTTGACTTTGTCTTTGAGCGTATGTCTGTCCTTTCCAAATACAACTGTTCGGGTGTTTCTGTAAAATAAATATTCCCCTTTTTCAGTTGACACCGACTTGTATAAGACTATATCGGCTATCTCCTAGGATTTAGAGATTTCTACTTTCTATGTATTCTGGACTCTACAATTAGAAATGCACTATTTCGTTATCTTGATTTGCTTGAAACACACCATAAAAAGCGTTAATATAATAGAAAACACAACGTAGTTCCAAGAAAAGGGGACAATGAATCTCAATATTCATAAACTTACTGACTCAGCAGTAACATGTGTGTGTTAGCACAGCTACAACACATCATACAAGTCTCAACACGCCTATTATTGCAACATTCGCATAAAGCCTAAAATGGTATTGCTCTGAAGTGACAATAATACCTACTGGGTACATATTTTATATTATATGCAGCAGTTAGGACACACAGGTTTTTGCCTAACTTTTTTTGCGTTGATGCAAAATTTTAATTCCGCCTGTCTGTCTAAGTTCTTCGCGCAGACAACTGTTCAAACATGCTATTTACAAACACATGATATAGCTGATGTAACAGGAATTAATACGTCATACTGAAAAACTGTGCCTCAGCCAGTACACAACGAAAACCTATCTGGGCGTTTGCTTTGCCTACAGGCTAGGGCTAGGGTGTGGCAAACCAAAGCCCTTGTCCGTGACTTTGCGCTCTGCCCTTCGCCTAGGTTAGGTTTAAGTTCGGGCGTCGCTGAGGCAGCTTTACTGTGACCCGCATTATTGTCGACATGGCACAGCATTTTATTTAGCAACGTACACACACGTATAGATATATCAATAGTTACGTATCAATCACATACCCAAATTGGTTTGAATGTTACCATCATTCACGGTTACTGACAGAACTGGTGGAAGTCGCGTGACTTCACAAGTTGATTTCAACAACAATATTTATGTCAAATATTATGGCATAAATAGTACTAAGATAAGTTGCGACGCTCTTGCGACGCTTAAGATAAGTTGCGACGAAGATGATGACGGATTCACACACTTGGATTATGTGCCGTGAAATTGTAATAAGATTTTCGTCTTGTTATATAGCCATATCTTTTAACACGGGATAATGGCGGCACAACACAATTTTGACGGGTACAAAGTACCCACAATGCATTGCGTAGGAAATTCTCTCGCTATAGTGCATAAGGTCCATACGCAAGCAGCATTCTAGGCCGCAGCTGCGGCCGGCCAGCTTTCGGCTACGACACCAAAGATCAACAATGTCAAGTCTTCGTATAGT
Source organism: Ridgeia piscesae (assembly GCA_025642075.2). Classification (NCBI taxonomy): domain Eukaryota; kingdom Metazoa; phylum Annelida; class Polychaeta; order Sabellida; family Siboglinidae; genus Ridgeia; species Ridgeia piscesae. The sequence goes on from JAODUO010000632.1 coordinate 249,392, forward strand.
TGGCATGACATGTAGCAGTTGCATGACATGTAGCAGTTGCTTAGACGTGTGGTCAACGATCAGTAATTATGAAGTAGACATATATCAAAAGTTTATGTGACAACATCCAACAAAACGTCGTTGACGTCATCTTCTTATACCAGGGGTAGTGCTGATGATATTTAGCCATGGGTGGACCTAGCATGGCCCTAAGTTAAACCGTCGAAGCAACGCGTATCAAGCAGGCCGAGACATCAAATCACAACAAGGTGTTGTACAACACAGGGTCGACACTTCGAGGCAGTACAGGTGGAGCCTCCTCCTCCTCCATTACCATCTCATCTGGTGTATTTGACCTCGTGTTTTACTGCCAGCCAGAAACATGCATCAGTTGTTGGCCACAAATCGACCAGCAATAAACATTGCTGACCGAACAGCTCTCTCACTGCCTATAGCCACCACTGGATCATGGATGCGCCATAGTGTAGCAGGACAGTGTCTGCTGAGGCACTAGGGGCGGGCGAGGGCGGGGGGCGAACAGCACGTTCCTACACTGAAGATGCATGATAGAAGATAGAAGGTATACATATATCCTCCATTTCTCGGCACCGGAGCCAATGAGAATAAAGG
>JAODUO010000632.1:255000-261028 GCA_025642075.2 Ridgeia piscesae
GATGGCGCCCTTCGCGTAAGTTATGGTGTGTTCTCGTAGGTAGCCCCTGGGGTCACGATAACGTCATTTAAAAAGAATTATTTGCTAAATAAATTACTGATATACGCATATACAACTATTACTAATCTTGCTGTATACAGCTTTATTAATTTGCTAATGTGATACAACAAAATTGTTACATGGATCCTTTTATTAAATACAATTTAATAAACAAAACTGAAATGTGGGTGTTTTATAAAAACTCAACAATAAAAAAATGGCTGCCATTTCCAAGGTGTCACCATAAAAAGTCGCCATAAACATCATGTCTGAACATTTAAAAAAGTCTCACTTTCGCCTTTTTCTACTTTTATTCCCACACATAATTTCAATTGTTAAGGAATAAAACAACTCACCCAAATCCCCATATGATGACGCCAATTTAGCCATGGCTTTTCAAAAATTGCATCAATATATACAGGCGTACTCTGTGGTTTGGATTATAGCAATACGATGTTTTCTTGCTTTCTTATTGCAGAAGCTTAATATGCTCAGCAACTATACAATCTCGCTCCACAAGTTACAGCCGTACCAAATGTATGCCATCGAGTATCTGGTGTACCACTTAAAGACGTATGGCACGACACCTGCATATGAGAGGAAGAGGACGCCTACAAGAAGGAAATGACCTTTGCGTGGAAGCTTCGCCCGAGGCGAATGGAAATTCCTGGGAACTAGCAATGTTTGGTTAGCTCTAGTCCTCCGGGAGAGTACCTATTTACCATACAGTTTTCAACAACATAATACATTAATTCATATATATATATATATATATATATATATATATATATATATATATATATATATATATATATATATATATATATATATATATATATATATATATATATATATATATAGGTATAGGTAATAAGTTGAGTTGAGTTGAGTTGAGTTGAGTTGATTGAGTTGAGTTGAGTTGAGTTGGTTGAGTTGAGTTGAGTTGAGTTAGTGAGTTGAGTTGAGTTAGCCGAGCCGAGCCAGCCGAGCGAGAGCCAGGCCAGCCAGCCGAGCCGAGCCGAGCCGAGCCGAGCCGCCGAGCCGAGGCCAGCGAGCCGAGCCGAGCCGAGCCGAGCCGAGCCGAGCCGAGCCGAGCCGAGCCGAGCCGAGCCGAGCCCATGTGAGTTCGGTTGGGTTGGGTTCGTTGAGTTGAGTTTGGTTTGGTTGGGTTGGGTTGGGTTGGGTTGGGTTTGGTTTGGTTTGGTTTGGTTTGGTTTGGTTTGGTTTGGTTTGGTTTGGTTGGTTTGGTTTGGTTGGTGGGTTGGGTTGGGTTGGGTTGGGTTGGGTTGGGTTGACGTGAGGTGAGGTTATGTTAAGGTGAGGTGAGGTGAGGTGAGGTGAGGTGAGGTGAGGTGAGGTGGGTGGGAGGTGAGGTGAGGTGAGGTGAGGTGAGGTGAGGTGAGGTGAGGTGAGGTGAGGTGAGGTGAGGTGAGGTGAGGTGAGGTGAGGTAACTTTATTTCCTCATGCATATCCATATGAGAGAAAGTAACGCGAACTCCAGCGTATGTAATAATACATATATACAGATTATATAATTCAGACAGTGTAGTAGTTTCAGGTAAATGACGTGTTAAATAAAAGTTACATACGATATACCGGCATGATGGAAATTATTTCATATTCTACTTATATACAAACGCGATATCATATTTCAGAAAATAATATCTCAATTATTTGTTAACACACATAAAAAGTAGAATATGTACTCGTGAGATGCGCCAACTAGTGACTAAGTGTATCGTTAGTTAAATTGTGATTTCATACGTTGGCGAGGAGGAATGTATAACTACGGTGAGCGCATGCATTAAAACAAATCTTCAGAAGACAGGTTTGGAAATTTTCAGTTAGGTCATTCACATAATAAGCAAACTTCTCATACATAATGATTAATTAATTTACAACTGGTGTTTTTCCAACTCGCAGGAACCATATCTATAAGTACTGCAACAAATTACCGGCCAATTGATCTCTTGTAGCATTTTAAAAAAGTCCCGGGAAAATGTTCTTTACCAGACAGACAGGTTTTTAAATGCAAATAACACCACATCCACATTTGAACGGATCCCGTGCTAATATGTTCACGTCAAATGCAGTTTTGAAATTGATTGATAAGGGCAGTTAAAGCATGATGTCGGTGCTTTTACTGATCTGGAAAACATTTTATATCATGAGATGCTTACAAAAAACGAGTTAATATGGTATTCGTGAAATAACAAATGATTGAGCTAGAAGCTAATTTTAACCGGACACAGTGTGTATATTAACAGGCGTCTTTCGGAGTTCGTAGATGTTTGCAAGTTTGGAGTCTCGCGAGGGTCTGCTTTAGGTACACGTTTAATTTGTAATATATTAATGACATCTGTAAATATCAAGATGAATAAACATTATACTGATGATACGAATATATCTTACCAATAACAGTGTGTCAAATATTCACACAAATAGAAAAGTTGCCACATTATCTAATGTCATCTTGTCTTGTTAAATATCGGGTAAAGGTGTAAACCGGAATATTTATAGCCTAATGAAGAGGATTGACAAGTGAAGAGGATTCTCGAGACAAGAGGATTGACAAGTCTTTGAATTCCACTATTTACATTATTAAATCTAGCGACACGTGTTATATTTCGAAACTGCAGCACCTGTTTGTTCGGGGTGTATTCGAGATGTTAGACGTGTTGTTCTTACCGATATATTGTGTGTTTATTCATATATGTTTTCACGATTTATGTTTATATATGAACATGATGATTGTCTGAAATAAAATTATTTATTTATAAATTGTTATTAATTATTATTAATTATGCAAATGTTTTGCTGTAAGAAACTATCATTCAACTTGTCTTCAATTTAGTTGCATTGCGTTGCGTTGCGTTGCGTTGCGTTGCGTTGCGTTGCGTTGCGTTGCGTTGCGTTGCGTTGCGTTGCGTTGCGTTGCGTTGCGTTGCGTTGCGTTGCGTTGCGTTGCGTTGCGTTGCGTTGCGTTGCGTTGCGTTGCGTTGCGTTGCGTTGCGTTGCGTTGCATTGCTAAAGGACAACAAAGCAACGCTTTCATATAATACACCTAACGCAATTAATATAAAGTAACCATTTCCAAATATACCAAATTTGTTAACGTCATTGGTTTACTCAGAATGTGACCTTAAAGTGTAATATTCTAACGAAATCCTTGATAGCCTGGCTGCCGCTATCGAAATCGGTGACGCCTTAGTTTGGCATGGCTTGGCCAATAAGCGAGCAGCATTCTAGGCCGCAGCTGTGGTCGGTCAGGTACCGGACATGTAGCAGTTGCTTAGACGAGTGGCTAAACCTATAGTCAGCTTTCAGTAATTATGAACTAAACATAATATCACCTGTTGATGGGACAAGTTTAGGATATACCTGAACCAAGCTAGAACAATAGCACAATTTCTATCATCGCAGCTAGAATTGAGTTCATTGCAGAATAAAGAATGCAATCTTTAGAAGAAACATAAATAGCTTAACTTGAAGTGAGTGACACGTCGCATGGGCGATAATGCATCAACGGAGGAGGACCGTGGCGTGGAATTGTCGTTGGCACTTCTTCGTAAATTCACAATGTTTTATAATAGTAATTATTTCGTTGTAGTATTGCAAATACGTTATTTTTAATACGTGTTCGCAAACAAAAGCATTTGGTAAGTTTGACACAGTTTAGTTAGTCGGTAACCGAATCATAGTCATAGACATTTATTTCCATCGATGTAAATGTAGGCCATGTCAGAGTATCTTCATAAGCCTAAGGTAGCATTGATTAATGCAGCTTTGAAATTAATCAAGTTTACGACCAGTGGTTTCAGATATGTGTTAAGAAACAATGAAAATTATATGATGCTGACAACTAGAAATTCACGCAGTATTTATCTAAATATTCATTTTTTACAAAGTTTGGTAAGTTGTTTTTTCTGTTACTTTCCAATGCTCACATCTGACTATATTTACCATACTTTTATCAAGTTCATGCATGCATTTTGACACCTCACCTTCATAATTAGTTTCAGCTTGAAGTACTAAGTAGCAATATGTGTGACTGCGTAATGGCTGGTGAAATGCAATGATTGTTTGAAACCCATGGACTGTTGCAACATGCATGTTTTAAGCTATATCTTCATTCAAACTGATAATTTTATCTATAAGTTGTGTTTATTTTGACGTTTGTTTAATTAGCTTATGGCAAATTGATCGAACATTTTAAGACCATCATCAACAGTATGATCTCAAAATGTTCAGAAATGTTTTTGCTTTTGTCCCCGGAACAAAAACGTGAAAATTTTCAATCAATTAATGCCATCTTTTGTCTGTGTCTAACCCTAATTGGTGGTTGCTTTGTCCGCTAGATGGCGCTAGTGTCTAATGTAGTGTTAGAGTTGTCCGCTAAATGGCGCTAGCTTTTAAAGTAGTGATGTCACAACCCAACATTTTTCTACATTTGATTAGTAAAATATTCTATGACGTAAGACAAATCACCAAGTTTGTAAATTGACGGACGTACCACGATGACTTAGTAAAATACGACCAAGTTATCGCGCCGAAGGGCTACAATATTCCAGATTTACTACAAGTTACAACGCTAACTTAGCTAAAAGTTAATATATGAAATCGCCACCTGCATAATGCAATGAAACGGTGATAAGTTAGAAATGCAACCGCGTTACCACACTGACTCAGTAACGTGCAGAGAGTTGATAAGGTTATCGCGTCGAAACGCTAAAAGTTATGTTATGACTGTTTGTCGTTTTATGATCGAAGGCGCCATAGTTTTCGCATAGAAAGTTACGAAAGTACCACAACGATTTACGACAAAGTGATAAAGCTATCGCGGCAAAACGCTAAAATATTCAACGTTTACTACACGTTATCTCCTTAAGGCAGTGAATGTTAGGAAGTTACCATAATGACTTAGTAAAATACGAATGATTGAAAAGGCTATCGCGTCGAATCAGATTTTACTACAAGTTACAATAAGAAAACACCACCTGTTGAAAGCAATGAAATGGTGAAACGTTGTTATGAAAAGCTACGAAGTTAGCACCTGACTTACTAAAATACGAAACCATGACAAGGTTTTCGCGTTGAAACTTTAAATATTCGGATTTTATTACAAGTTACAACGCTAACGAAACGAAAACACCACCTGTCGAAAGCAATGAAACGGTGAACAGTTACGAAATGCTACGAAGTTAGAACATTTACATAGCAAAATACAAAAATGTGACTAGATTATTGCGTTTCTAACCCTCAGTAGCGGTTTATTTGTCCACTAGAAAGTGCTATGGTCTAATATAGTGTTAGAGTAATCCGCTAGATGGCGCCAGCTTTTAAAGTAGAGACATCAAAACCCTATTTATTTCGTGATTTTCCAACTGAATAGAAATAAGGAATATGATGATGTGTCTCTCTCTATATATTGGATATGAGGGTGTATTAGTACGTCTCCGAGTACGCATATTTCTTTGTTGGGATCGATCATTATTTCTTTGATGGGACGTAATATATTCTTTGTTGGGGACAGACCAATATTTTAGTTTTGCATTTAGTGGTAGTTGAGTGAAGTAGCGATGATATTGAAATGGTACATGTTTTGTTTCCAACGTGATATCTCCGATGTACGCCAAGTTTCTATTTTTAAGATGGAAAGACGACAAGTGAGAAAGATCCTCGATTCATTCTAAGTTGGGGTGTATGGTGTAATAAAAATTGGATGCCATTATCCGTAACGACAAGTGATCTTTTCGGGTGTTAGGTTTACGAGTGTGTGAGAGTGACGTAACGACACAACAAAAGTCGGTTATCACAACCTGTCGGTCCGCCGATGATATAGGTAAACGAGTTAACTAACCTCTTGTCTACATTTTTAGCAAATGGGCAATGGGACCAGGGTGGACGGTACTAATACTGTGATAGACAGGTAGATAGAGAGAGAGAGAGAGAGAGAGAGAGAGAGAGAGAGAGAGAGAGAGAAAAAGA
>JAODUO010000633.1:5000-12500 GCA_025642075.2 Ridgeia piscesae
ACGACATCGGTTCAGTTTGTGCCTCCCTCGCTCGTGTAGCTGGACACTGTGTGGCTGAACACCGAATCGTCGAGAAGAATTGGCTGAAACAAAACGAAGATGGTTGGTGGACCTTGACAAAGCATCAACGCAAAAACAGTTTCGATGAGTGTTCACTGAGAAAGTTACCATTGACACTACATTTTGTTATTCTGTGTTTCTGGCATTGCTCATAATGCATGATTTAGTTCTTATGTACGTCTTGTGATCGCGATAAGCAATTCTTACGGCCTAGGTAAATCAATGAATGAGTTCAAACTGGTTGATACGACTAACCGACTAAGTAATTTTTACAACTATCATTATCATATGTAGATAAAGCACATAACCTTCTTTCTTACCCGGCGCTCATTGTGCATTGGCGGATTGCGAAGCAGATAGCAGAGAGGGGTGTATATAATGGTTAGTAGCGCCATCCCACGGACTAACCTGAAAAGACATCTTAGCGATTACTGGTGACATATTAATTTATTATATGAAACACAGAGCTACTTCGAACATTAGATTGGAGGTACATGTCACTAAACAACAAATAGTATTACGGAAAGAAAGCTTAAAACGAAACATTACTAGATTAGCATAAAAACAAATTAAAACTAATCGCAGTGTATAATAACGACGCACTAATCGCAATGTATAATCAATTTATTGATTTTTTTAATTGCCAAATAAATACTACAAGACATAACAGATTTTAATATACACATATATATATATATATATATATATATATATATATATATATATTTGTGTGTGTGTGTGTATATATATATATATATATATATATATATATATATATATATATATATATATATATATATATATATATATATATATTAACAAATATATATGGTTTACAGTAAACGTCAGAGCTCACCACGGGAATCCAATGAGTTCAACCAGTTGTCCACCGACGGATGGTCCTGTAGAAAATACCATGTCAGTTAAATGACTGAGTATTGTACTTTAGCCTTGAGAGCAACTCTAGTACAAATTATAAAGCCACATTTTAAATACCATTTAATGTCATAGTATTTCTGAAAGAATTGGAATGTCACATCGCAGCGGTAGCGAGAAGAATATTGAGACATATATTAAAGTGTAATTAGCATGTAACACTGCTGTGTACGGAATAATTATTCAGCTAAATCAGTCCGCCGGCACAACGTTTTCAAAGATTACCCTTCCCCATTAAAAATACCTTGCAGTGTTTTAACTACAGGTAACGAAAATGTGTTATGTTGAAAATAAGTTGTTTTATGGTCGTTAACATCTAGGTTATTTGCTTAGAACATACGTATAAGTGCCTAGCTTCAAAATGTCTATGCTTTCTGAGAACAAATGTTTTGGACATCGGCTGGTAATTCAAATACTGTTTCCGGGAAGAATACTAACCCAATGTTAGCCCAGGTTCGGATTTTTGTGGACAGCAACTGTCATCAACATTGTCCGGTATTATTGCAGAGTCAGAATGTGTGCTGTACATCATCGATTATAATACTTTGTAAGGTTAAATTACTACATTGCTTCCACGGATTCCACACTTAGGTAAAGGTAAACTTAACAATGTTAGCCTTTACAAAGTATCGTAATGTGAAACTGTTGGTAACTAGAGAGAAATTACCGCAAAACCATTTACATACCGACAGAAAATGCCAAGCTAATGGACATCTGTGCTATAGCGTAGACATTGCCGTAGTCCGCAAAGTGTCTCTTCTCCACCAGGAACGCCAGTAGTGGTAGGACTGATGTGTCTACTAGACCTGAATGGAACAGTTATAATAACTTATATGCCATACAACAATACATTACAGCAGTGGAGCAACGCGTTGTAGCTAAATAGCAATGGATTACTTTGTTGTACTTTACTGTATACATAATAATTATATATATATATATATATATATATATATATATATATATATAATACAACAACATAGTTATTAATGTTACATATATATGGCTAAAAGGTTTATGACTTGGTGGATGACTTAACGTATGACGCTGTCAGAATATGAAGACATATGCCACCCACCTATCGCCACGCCGAGCCCAAAATGTGGGACAATCAGTTGCTGAATATGACGGACATGAGGTATCTAAAATAAGACAAATCATAGATCAATCGATAGCATTATTACTACGCACATCATTTATTCATTCATATCAAATATCAAGGAGATAAGGCTTGAACATTTGTATGGTATGCATTATTTTCAATAACGACAAATATACCTGCGTGTAATAACAAAACAACATCGGCACCAGCACACAGCCACACGCATGTGCACATGCGCTTAAAATCAAACTCACAAAAAGCCCAAATAAGTCCTAGACAGGGCAAACATGAATGCACACACGTACACGCACGCATATACACACATACACAGATACACACACGGTCACACACGCAGACGAGGAAGGCACGTTCGCGCGTTCACATACACACACTCACATAAAACACACACACGCACACACAGCATGCATCCACTTGCACGCATCTACGCATAAGCCCAGAATTAACAACGTGGCTAGTATCATGGGAAACAACTCAACACAACTTGGTGTTTGCGGAAACTCACACAGACGAGCGAGACACTGGAGAGAACCAACGATGCCATTATGCATCTCCATCGTCCCAGTTTCTGAGCGACGACACCAAACACAGCACACGCAATCCAGTACCCCGTACTGTCAGGTACGAACACAATCCCTATAACGGCAGAACATGACGCCGTCAGCGAGTAGATATGTCCACACCTGCGTAGTTAATTACTGATGTAAACAAACATTCGTAATTATGGTTACTAAGTTGTCATTGTTGTCGGTTTCGTCTTTGTCACCTACGTCATAGTAACTATATATATATTGCCACCAAGATTATCCCATGCGTAATTTTATGCTAACCACAGTCAATGTGGTTGGGTGGCAATTATTATTACAGGTTTGATACAGTGTTATTATCTAAACAGCGTTTATGTCTGAGCATATGTCGAAATAAAAATATATTTATATATATATGCATATATATATATATATATATATATATATATATATATATATATATATATATATATGCATATATATATATAAATACATATATATATATATATATATATATATATATATATATATATATATATATATATATATATATATATATATATATATATATATAGCAGTACACAATCGTTTGGACTGGTGAAACGTTCTACACTTTATTACATGGCATATTTATTCTACCGAACTCCAGCTCCATTGCTCTGGGTAGTAACTTAGTGAACTGGAGCACCGTAGAGTGACCGAATTTGCCCAACTTTCCACATTACGATATAAAATTCGCAGCTGAGGTCACTTGTTTGAGAGTCCGGTGCTGTGGCCACCGAAGCTATAAGGCCCGCTAAACCACATATAATATATCAAGATTTATATATTAGAAATGTGAGTGTTTCGCCAACAATAAATTAAAATTGTACGTAAAATATCCCAATAATAAACCCAACGGTATCGGACAGCTAACCAGAAGAACGCATTGACTGTGGGTACACCCAGTTAATCAAGACCGCAAATTACCCATATGACGTACAACTCATTCGGTGAACTTCCTGCTAATAATTGCCAAAACTGGCCAAAGAGGATGATTCCGTGTACCGGAACAGGCCATGGCCGCTTTTGAATAAATAGAAACTCAACAAACACATATGCAAGATACAAGATAGGAAAGCTTTATTTAACGTCGGTTCTCATATAGAATTGCAAAACATGTCACCTAACGTTAAATGAAGCTTCTTCTTTCTTGTATTTTTACCTTGCCTATCTCACTGTTGAGTTTCTATGTATTTTAAAGTGATCATGGCATTTCCGATACATGCAGCTGTGTGTACCTAGCTGCCACTTGTGAGGGTGCATGTTTTCAATCAGCCACAGCGGAAGTGTCGGCTCCAGCAGCGCGATCGCCATTTCCGGAAGTAGGAGTGCACCTTCGTGTACACCATATAGAATTAATTAATTCCAACAAACGAAGCTAATATATGTCAGTACCTATATGACTATTTGTCAACAATAAACAATATACGTGAATTGAAAGGGAAATTGCCCTCTGACTGAGCGGATGTAACATTAAGGTTTGTTATGTAAAATATACGATTTGTTACGTAGTAAAATCGTGTAAAAAAAGTACATGTGTTTGTAATACGTCTCAAATCTTCTTTTTATAATAAAAGTCGATGCAACAACATCAGAACATCTGTCTCTTGCCTTTTTGTTGGTGCTTGCAATAATAAACTTACAATTGTAATCGCAAAAAATGAGTGGATATGTTGGGTCGGTCATAGGCAAACGTCAGCAAGGTACATAATTCTTATGTTCAGGACGTGATATTCTATGTATTACCTGATGCAATAATCACATACGGGTCCCGCAGTAGCTTCAATAATGGGGTTGATGGAAGAACGTCCTGAAATACAACTTTCACGTGTACGCGTTATACCATCTCATATACTATAAGCAATATACTTTTTAGACAATATTGCGTTTCTACAGGACACGTCATTAAGTGTAATTGAAGCAAATCCTAGTAATAAGTTAAATTTATAATGAGTACAGTTATTTTGCATGACTAGTATTTTCTTTAATAATAATAATAATAATAATAATAATAATAATAATAATAATAATAATAATAATAATAATAATAATAATAATAATAATAATAATAATAATAATAATACTTATTTTGTATAGCGCCACATCCATAATCGTTCGTGGCGCTTCGCAACATATTACAATTTAAACGACATAAAAAGATTTATGTATACAATAAGACAAATGCTAGTGTTTTTAAATAAATGTAAAAAAGATATGTATATGTATATGTATATGTATATGTATATGTATATGTATATGTATATGTATATGTATATGTATATGTATATGTATATGTATATGTATATGTATATGTATATGTATATGTATATGTATATGTATATGTATATAAATAAATAAAATTAGTACGGTATTAAATAGCTAGCAGTATAATTATATTAAATTATACTGATAACTGACGGTATAGGTACAATTTATTAGTAATAAATAGCTTAGTATATGTTAAAACTGTTAAAATAATAATAATAATTACGTAACAGTAATGCCAATAAATACGTGTATAACTAGGTATTGGTAATATTACTAAATAATCTAGTAAAAAAATGATATAATGTTCTTGTCGAATTACACTAATAAGCAATACGACAAAAATGTGTCTTCAGTAGACGTTAGAAGCTGGTAAGATTGTCTCAAGTCTTAATGACCGTTGGTAAATTGTTCCATAGGGACGCAGCATCGACAGCGAACGAGCAGTATCCAGCTTTGGTACGGGTACGCTTCACTTGTAACATGTTATTGTTCGCTGAGCGCAGTGTTCTTGTCGGTAGATACGGGCACACGAGTTCACACAAATACATTGGCGCGTCGTTGTGCATGGCTTTGTAAGTGAATACAAGTAGCTTGAAATCAACTCTGCACACAATAGGCAGCCAGGGGAGTTCGCGTAACAACAGTGTGGCACTGTCGCCACGCGGGCTACGCATAATCAACCTGTCAGCCGTGTTATGTATACGCTGTAGACGGGCGATGTTAACTGCAGACGTACCGTATAAGAGCGCGTTACAGTAGTCAAGCCGTGATGTGATAATGGCATTGACAACGCGTTCCTTTGTCGGTCTGGGAAGAAAGCGGCTAATATGATTAATGTTGCGCAGATAGAAAGAGCAAGCACTGATCGTTTGCGACACGCTTTTTCATGTCAAGGTGCCTATCAATGCAAACACCAAGACACTGAACACAAAGCGAAGCTGTAATTGAAGCCATGCCAACGCGAATCACACTTTTATCCACGATTGCATCTGCAGACTTATGCACAATCGGAAGATATTGTGTCTTGCCATCGTTCATGAACATAGAATTCCGTGCCATCCAGACGTTTACCTCATCTAAACAATTAGAAGAATAGTTCATGGGCTCGAAGGACAGAGCCTTGAGGGACACCTCTCGTTAGAGTAGTTGTACTCGACGACTGGTTTTTTTTAATCAAAGTGTCATTAGCCTACCGCACAGTTCGAATCTTACCTGTTTGCAGGGAGACGGTCTGAAGGCCCAGAGGTGGAGAACTGAAAGAATTCATCGTTCGTAATATTACCACCATACAACATAAGAAGCAAGTAACATACGATTATTCTTAAATTCAACATAGCGAAACGAAACAGTGATATCCATTCAGCACATAAATCATATTTAATTACTTTTGAATAATATAAATTTACATTTCTTCCTTTATTTGATACCTACTTGTGGGCAAAACGTCTTATATTTAATTACACGAACTCCGTTGGATGGCGCTGTCGTTTTGCGTACACTGTAGCCTCGACGTAAACAGTCTAACTATAATACACTTAACGCTAGTCTCGATTACCCAGGCTCCGTGAGGTGGCAGCACTTTTCAGCCCCTCAACTCTGCCTGGGGGTATAATGGGCTGCAGTTGTAACCGCCAGGGCGGCCTGACCACAGCTTAGGGTAGAGACATTGCGTGGTTCTCAGGCCAAAGTTGAAATAACAAATTAAATAAGGATAAAAGTGTATCAGATAATGTTGCATTATAAAAATATTCATAATTAATCTTATATTAACACAAACATAATTTAAAATATAATTTTGTAGTGGTTTATGAAATCGGAACTACGGCAGGATTAACCAGTATCCGTGATGTGGCAGCATTGTTTAGCCCCACACGGATAACATACAAGGATAACTGTTTATCAGATAATGTTGTAGTATAAAAACTATTCAAAATTAAACTTATATTAACACTAAATAAGTAGAAATACAAATTTGCAGTTGTTTATCAAAATAGGAATTACGGCAGGATTAACCAGTATCCGTAAGGTGGCAGCATTGTTTAGCCCACATGGATAGTATTCAAACGCCGGTAAACTCACCAGACTGTCTTCTCGGTGAAGTTACGCAGCCGAGCGACAGTCGGTTAACGAGACTAATTTAGCGCTGAACAAAACATCACAAAATAATTCCTTTTAAATGTTGGAGGGCTAAGACGCCTAGCTTTATAATTAAATTAACTCACACCGCTCCAATGCTTATAGTCATAATTGTTGACAAAAAAATTAGATGTTTCTGCCGTATCACAAACATATATGACGATGACAATGTAACCATGTGTATGACGAACGCATATATTCTGAACTATATATAACTTACATATCTGTTCAGCCCCTCTCTCAGCACTCATGATGATATTGTGCTTAGACGATGAAAATGTTGTATTTTGGAATGTTGTCGTTGGAAATAAATGCCTTATTACATGGTTATCATAAAGAGAATCCAGTGCCGAAGCAAATATGAGAGAAGTCAATGTTCTTACCGCATTCGATTGTTGCCACGGATGCTAT
>JAODUO010000633.1:17500-25000 GCA_025642075.2 Ridgeia piscesae
ATCTGCGTAATTCAAACCCCGGTTCCTCAGATAGGATCATTCAGCATTCTAACAGTTTCAACATATAAGCATTGTTTGGGTTTCTTTACGCTGAATATATAGTTCACTTGTGCATGTGTTATCAAATGTATTAACGATACGCAACACAAGGAGATTACTAGGGCACGCAAATGATTCTCGAGTCCGGTCTGTTTTTAGCGATAGTCATTGGGGCCCGGTCCATGAATGAAAATAGCAGTAAAAACGATATGGTGACAGTCGAGACTGGCGTGCCCTATTAAACACATACAATTTATTAAACTAGCTGTTAAACACATACTTACCTACAACGGCAAGCAGAACACTGTCTATCAACAAAGCCAAGAACACTATAGCGAGAGTGAGACACTTTGACGCTCGAAACGATTCGATTCGATCGTAGTAATCCTTGCCTTTGTCAGCAGACGGCTCCATCGAACAGGTTGGTGCGTGTTGCTACTAACGCAGTATTTATTTAGCTTTACTCTCGCTTTTAGTATCGACGTCGTTCAACACGCGTCTTTCCTATGTCTACACGACATCAGCAAATGTCTGCTCCATATCGGATCGTATTTAATCAGATGACACCTCAGGAGGTAAGTACTCTTCGCGGCACGGTTAATTTAGTTATGACCACTGATTCGCATTGAAGGTAGCTAAGCAAGCGAGTATCGATAAATATTGCTAAATCTTTAATCTAACACAGATAATGGAGCTGCTTTGTCTCAGCTAGATGCAGTTAGCAGTACCAATTTCGCTCAAGCGGGGCCAGTGCAAGGCAAACTGCTTGACACGCTAACTGTTCAGCCAACCAGATTACCCTGTCAGTTGGTCTCTGTGAGAATTGTAAGCTGCTGTAGTCGAGCAAGATGGTGCTTCGGCAGCACAAATAATCGACCAAAGTCATGTGACGTGTCCGATTATTTCGGCAATCCCTCCAGCCGTCCAGAAGGATCAAATCGGAATGCAAATCGTAAAGATACAATAATGCATGTTCATTTTATATATATATATATATATATATATATATATATATATATATATATATATTTATATTTATATTTATATTTATATTTATATTTATATGTATATGTATATGTATATGTATATTTATATTTATATTTATCTTTATCTTTATCTTTATCTTTATATTTATGTTGATGTTGATGTTGATGTTGATGTTGATGTTGATGTTTATGTTTATGTTTATGTTTATGTTTATGTTTATGTTTATGTTTATGTTTATGTTTATGTTTATGTTTATGTTTATGTTTATGTTTATGTTTATGTTTATGTTTATGTTTATGTTTATGTATTTGTATTTGTATTTGTATTTGTATTTGTATTTGTATTTGTATTTGTATTTGTATTTGTATTTGTATTTGTATTTATATTTATATTTATATTTGTATTTGTATTTGTGTTTATATTTATATTTATATTTATATTTATATTTATATTTATATTTATATTTATATTTATATTTATATTTATATTTATATTTATATTTTTTTATTTATATTTATATTTATATTTATATTTATATTTATATTTATATTTATATTTATATTTATATTTATATTTATATTTATAATTATAATTATATTTATATTTATATTTATATTTATATTTATATTTATATTTATATTTATATTTATATTTATATTTATATTTATATTTATATTTATATTTATATTTATATTTATATTTATATTTATATATTTATATATTTATATATTTATATATTTATATATTTATATATTTATATATTTATATATTTATATATTTATATATTTATATATTTATATATTTATATATTTATATATTTATATATTTATATATTTATATATTTATATATTTATATATTTATATATTTATATATTTATATATTTATATTTATATATTTATATTTATATATAATAGCAGCTATATTTCAAAACAGTTAAATCTGTTTTGTATCACACGGCTTGTTATTCAACGCGATACGTAAATTGTGGGGATCTGGAAACGTATTAACGATGGTTTGTCAAACGGTCACATGCACGCGATAACTGCGTCCTAATTTCAACAACATATATAGGTACTACCGAATCGGGGTAACTTGTAACACTTTAAGACACATCGTATAACTCATTATGCCACAAATATGTAATAAGCCAGGCATTCAATTATGCACCAAATATCTGCAAGAGATATATGGGGACCATTTGACCCGATAAAGGTGTCGCCTGGTTAAGAAACTCACCCGCAATCATAAATGTGTTGTTTTTGTTTCAAGTTACCCCGATACGGAGTAACTTGTAACACTTTAAGACACATTATGCCACAAATATATAATAAGCCAGGTATTTAATTATGCACCAGTTATCTTCGGGAGATATGTGGGGACCCTTTGGCATGAAAAAGTTTCGATCGGTTAAGAAACCTACCCGCAATCCTGAATTGTGTTGTTGTTGTTACAACTAGCCCGGTCTCCCCACCTACGTATTGTACATACCACATTGTGTACGTAGACAAGCACACTAGTAATTAATACTACGTGTTATTACTATGTCCATTCCCTTCTGTCGACTACTGACCTTTGTCTACCAATGAACGATACCATATAAAAACACCGAAGTGGTTATTATTTTATATTTATTTTCATCTTCCAGTTCACAAATTGAATAGTCAGGCATTCGTCAGATGGCGCCACAAACTAATATTACTGCCAACTGCAACTCCAGGTTTAGTTCACTGCCGGTGGGTGCAAGGGTAATCCCAATGCGTTGTAGCGTTTGCATTTTCCGGGTGTTTTAAACTATACGAGTGACGTTTCTGCGCATGCGCGATAAATATAAAATCATTAATATGCAGCGAAACGCCATGCATTTATAGCAAAAATTCCAAGGACTGTTCGTTAGGATGTTTGTAACCTTTCAGCAAAGTTATTTGTCGAAAATTAAGACGAGGCAAACAAGTTTAGAGGCTTATTCTGATAGCACGTGCAAATCACGTGGCTGCAGTGCGCCATAATCTTACCTCAAGATCTTATCTCAAGTCTGGTCAATAGTTGCCCAAGATTGCGCATTGAGACCGTCTCAAGGTTTATTTTCTGTTGATGCAGTTTCTCTATTGATGTATTTTTTCATATGATTTTGTCTGGTTTGCATAGTCAAAGCTGATTAATTTGAAAAATTATTATAATTACATAGGTCTGGGTGGCTTCTCCAGTCTCTTCGGAGCCGTGACTTAAGTTGGTGGCAGTGATTTTTAAAATGGTAATAATGTATTTAACACATTTTTTAGCAACTGTTTCAGCAAAGTTATTTGTCGGAAATTAATATGAGACAAACAAGTTTTTTTCTCAACTAATCACCACAGGAGAGTTAACGAACGGCCCGTGGTATTTATGCCATATTTATAATTATCGCGCATGCGCCGAAACGTCTCCCGGACAGTTTATAACGTCCGGAAACAGCGCAACGTAACGCAAATTGAGAATACCGTACTAATGCAGCAGAAATGTTAAAGATGAAATATAATTGACTGAGCAATAGGGGCCTATACATCAGTTGTGCCTACATGCCTTGTGATGCTGTACTCGCCAACACAGTCATTGAGATCTACTGACAATACGGTGATAACATCTTGACCTCTATGGTCGGCGACTTTTCTCAGTGGCAAGACCCGACATTATGGAGCATACTTCCTGCTGGCAGAGTTGTTAACTTAGTGGCAACAATCAGTACTTTCCTAAATACATATCTTTTATATCGTCTAGCATAATATATTGCTAACTGAAGTGACATTTACGTGAAATTGACAATGTGTACGTTCGTTTTAATAATTTTAACTAGTTCTTAATTCCCCTAGTTTTCTTAAAAAGTATGTCTATTAAAATTTGTCAAATTTAATGTTGTCGGATATATCAGTCATGTCTGTAGCGGGAAATACGGTCCAAATACTCAAAATGATGTCAATATGCCGACGTATCCTGATAAACGATCGATTTTTCACTTTAGCCGTATCACAACAGAAACGTGAAGCAATATCAATACACAATACGTCACGACAACTGCTCGTGAATCGTGCGCAGGCTTCCCAGCAACATACACATGGTTCCTCATTGCCGGAAAATCTACTGTGACACAACGCGACCACGTCACAGAGGTACCAGTTTCTGAACCGTGAACCAGCCAAACACACGTGCTTCGTGCCGGCACATCCGTAAGCAGTCGTGATATGAATTGTGTTATTGAATCCGAACAATTCAGCGAGACACTGATTTCTCAGCCGTCGTGTTACTCGTGCGAAAATATCCGTATACCGTAGTCTGTCTTGACAATACACGGCTGACCTACTCCAAAAGCTGAGGACAAATGCGAGCTAGACGAACACTGAGCCGCGGGCAATCATGCGTGACGCGAGTAGTGCATGAACTAATGTAGCGCAGCACGCAGACGTCAATAACTAGAACCTGTTGACCTGGAAAACTAATTAGACCGGTGGCTTACGTAACATGTTGGCCATAGGCCTATCAGACATAGTGAAGAGTAATATGTAGACATAGAGCCGTACACATTCTGCTGCACAGCACAGACACGTACAAGCACACGCACGTACACACACGCATATATATATATATATATATATATATATATATATATATATATATATATATATATATATATATATATATATATCCATTGCTGCACTGTCCCAGACGAATTCTGAAGAACAAAATCAAAATCTACGCACCAACCAAACCAAATAGGCCCACTAAATCGCATATACAATTTCACGCTTACACGTACGAAAATGACAGAAACAAGTGCAATTTTGTAAATGTGACCACCACGGTCCCCACCGCCAGACCATTGTTTATTGTCTATCTACGACATTCCATGAACAACACACAACACCAGTTAGCCGCTTAGTTATATATAACATGTCAGCTTCGTACATGTTTGTAAAAGTGACGGAAATGTCGGTCCAAGGACTGGCGGGCTGGCTGGCTGGCTGCGGGCTGCGGGCTGCGTGCTGCGGGCTGCGGGCTTTCAAACATTATACAACACTACTGGGCGGCTTACGAGCGCGCCCGGACACTTTGTAAAATGTGCATAGTATTCTCTCGTAAGATCCATTCAAGTGTTTCCATGAGTGTTTGTGTCAATGATCGCAATTCAAACCGTATTTGAGGATCGGCTTAACTGTGTTAAGAAGATGTCTAGTTTGGTTTGTCCGTCTGTTGTCGATCATTATTCTTTATCCAGCGCGTGAAGTGCAGACCAAGCGTAGAAGATGAGGTATTTGAAGTCATCTATTTTCTATATTTGATTTCTATCTATAAGGCGTATTTGGTTTTGCTTGTGTTGAGAAATGGCTCAGTAGTTTTCGAAGCAATTTCGACCTTACTGAGTTTAAATTAATCTTCGCCGCTTAGGATATGGATAAACGGACGTGTTATATATATATATATATATATATATATATATATATATATATATATATATATATATATATCGCGCACCCCTCCCCGCCCCCCGCTCAGGGAAGACATCCGATGGATGGAAGAGTTACATTCGAGGTTAAAAAAATTGTGATTTTTGGAACCACAAGATGGGATGCGGGTGTCCAGGGGGGACTTAGCCATCCACGCATCTAAGTGCATGGTTTTATGCAGGATACATTTGTTGCCGTCATATATGTTTTGTTGGACTCACTCGTGTACAAACATGTCAGTTTGGTGGTTAACTCGTACACAAACAAGCCAGTTGAGAGAAATGTTATGACCTGAAAATAAACTACAAGCACACCTGTGATACCCATCTTCAAGACATGAGGTGACACGAGAACATCAAAGCTCTTTGTTTGCTCCCGTCTCATCATTCTGAACACTGTGCGTGCAGGGTTTGTTCTTGCTGCATTGAAATGCATGCGTTGTTGGCATTCCGCTGTTGTGTCTCTAATAGCTGCATCGTGATCTCGAATGCGCAACAGAAATTCCATTCCTCCTCGACGATTAATACACGTCAACATGAATCTTCCAATAGTGTCAGTTTACTCTAAATATCTCAATCGATGGTGTTTCATTTTGACTTCAACATTGTTCATGATGACGAGTCTCGTGAAATGTGCTCTTTATTGAATCTTAGCCCATTATTGGCTACAATTATTTATAGGAAACTGGCCGTAAACGGTATTTCGTTCAACATTTTCACTCCGAGTTTTCATCGATCATTCCGACGGGATGTAATTTGTCTATAGTGGTCTTACCACGCAGCATTCGTCTTCGATAAAGGTATCCCGAATTTCACCTCAATCCCAGTTGATAAAAATGGACAAGTATGTACCATACTACGAAGTCTTACGTGTTGCCATAAAATAATCAAACGATGATTGTGGCTGCCAAATGGATGATGATTGTTGTGTATTGTGCTAATTCTGTATTTAACAAAGGTAAATACAGAATACTTCACTAGTTTCATATGTATGTCTTTAATGAAATATCAATTGAACATTTTTGTTTCAATAGATCAATTAAATCTTAATATAAGCAAACATTGCATCAACCCAATATCCCAAATATCAATTATGATTTCACTATAATAAATAAATAGTGTAACCGCATACGGTATATTAAAGTACGTACTAAATACCTTCCCAATGTCGATCACACCGATACGACGACCTTTTTCTGGGAAAACAACATCACGATATTGCGCCTAATTATACTTTAATGGATTCAGTCGACAGTTTATTAAAATCCCAGAATCGTGACTTTTCCACGCGTCATTGGCAAGTTCCGTAAACTGATGTTATCTGAGTGAATGTTTCCCACAACCTGTACGTTCTTTGAAATGCAAACCCACGTGTGCTTGGTGCGTGGCTCAAGCAGCTGAATGGTGAAATTGCCTTTAAAGGGTTATGTAACCGTTATGTAAGTAACATATGTGATTTCATTATTTAAACATTACATATAACGGAATATGAATTAATCTATAAAACACAAACATTCATTCAAAATTAATTCAAACATTACATATAACGGAATATGAATTAATCTATAAAATACAAACATTCATTCAAAATTCATTCAAACACTACATATAACGAAATATGAATTAATCTATATAAAATACAAACATTCATTCAAAAGGCCCCAAGAAAATTCAATGGCACCGCATGAATTAATAAATAAAATATTACATTTATTTCAAAGGCACCGAGGCAAATTCATGTGGCACCAATGCGTTATTTGTAGAGTAGGGCATGCATCAAGTTACGTTTAAGATTAGATGCCAAATCTCGTAACATTAATATGCGCTGTTTTATGTCTACATAAACTTATTAAAAACAGGAGATGGTTACGTTTATTTAACGACATGTTTGGAATAATAAACGCTGTGCATGTGTACGTGGGCCTTGAGAGTGTGTGTTTGTGCGTATTTGTGTATATGATTATGCTAATATCTTTATATGCTAATATTGGGCACATGC
>JAODUO010000633.1:35000-37500 GCA_025642075.2 Ridgeia piscesae
TATTGATCCATCAGTCACGATTATTCCCTTACTCGTCACGACTCAAGTGCTCGATCCGACGAGCTTAACGCTGTTTGGTAATTACCATGAGATGCATGCTCACTGCCCTAGTCGCACAAAACCTGCTCCGGCCTATATTATGAACTCTAACGTGAAACACAACCCCACGTGTATGGATTCACAAGTTCCGATCTATTTACCAGCCGTACGACACGACTCCAACTCGCTTACGTCTCCCAATCACGACTCGGTAGCTCCGACCTATGTTTTGACCCTACTCGTCACACATGAGCTCCGCCGCAGCACTTGAACAGACGCGGCCACGCGTGACGAGCAGCCTAGAGACTCCGCTTGCGGAGCACGAGTCATCTGTGTTCACTGTCACGACTGAATAATTGTCTTTACTCCAATAATCTATTCAGAATGAGTAATGTGAGTGTGTAAGCAAACATCGCAGTTGTGATCGTTATAGACTCACTTGTCCTTTTTTACACTGGTTACTGCGTGCCGTCGTGTGTGTTAGGTTGTTGTACACGACAGGCGGTATCGTAAATAAATAATGTAATGTTCTACTCCAAAGCTAAACCATATGTATACATACACACGTGGGCACATATGAACGTATGCATATTTGCAGGTTGTATGTGGTTTAGAATCGGAGTAAAGCGTGATATTGTTGGTAACAACGCCGGTGGTTATTGTTCTTAATTTTACGTATGTTTTATACACGCACGAATATACATATACAGAGTATGTATATACATACATACATACATACATACATGCATACATAATACATATATACATATATACATACATATATACATACATACATACATACATACATACATACATACATACATACATACATACATACATACATACATACATACATACATACATACATACATACATACATACATACTTACATACATACATACATACATACATACATACATACATACATACATACATACATACATACATACATACATACATACATACATACATACATACATACATACATACATACATACATACATATATACATACATACATACATACATACATACATACATGCATGCATGCATGCATGCATCATCATGCATGCATATATGCATGCATACATACATACATGCATACATACATACATACATACATACATACATACATACATACATACATACATACATACATACATACATACATATATACATATACATATACATATACATATACATATACACATAGCAAATATACTGGGGTTTTCCTATTTTGTGTGCAACATAGTGAGAAAATCTGGAATTACATAACTACCAATCCCAGCAGTGATCCAGTGCAGACACTGACTCACCGGAGCGCTGTAGTGTTTGACTAGAAGCGAACTTTCACACTGTTTGTTTGATAACAATGCTTGACTGACGAAGCACTGTTGATAGCCTGATAGTATTTGTTAAGAGAAGGCGCTGCTTCCCACACAATAGAGGCTCAGCTGTAATTTTAAACCTGTACTTATACATTTAAATTCACCGGAACATGAACACATACACCGTAAGTGGCATTGTGAAGTAATACCAGTCAACTGTCACTTTAAATATGAACGATGAAGTATTGTGCGTACCTGTGTACATGCTATGTTGGCCGTACTAAGGAGTGACCTGCTTGAGCATATTAAACGCTAGAATCCTTCCGTTTATACGAGAATTATTTGGACTAATTTTTACAAATATATTAAAAGGAATAACGTGAATATCGTTTGGTGTGGTGTGTATATAATACACCAGCTTGAGCATGGGTCAATAGAATGTCTTTCTCCGCAGTGAAATATGTCTCTCTCTCTTAGAACATTTCACACACAAACACATAAGACCTATTTATAAAAGTCTAGCTCATCTGTGAAAATGTGTTATTTAAGTGAATTAAATAATCGAACAACCTGTTAAGTTGTTGACGATTGGTTCCAGCAAAAATCAACATAAAGTGTCGTAGCCGGATTCAGTAAACAATATTCCCTTCTAATTTGACTATTGAACACACAACACCTCACAATTCGTCGTTGTCGTGTGCAGTGCTCTTCTCTGTCACCCACACAACCATTATAATAATAATGTTCGCATATTGAACTAGTTACGATCAAACTCAATTCTTTCAAATGTGCATTTGGACATTTGAGACAGTAGTGCTTGTGGGCGTTGTTTAAGCCTCAACGTGAACGCACCTGTAGTTTTTACCCTCAACGGGATGCAATTGGAGTATTATGTAAGCAACGCTGAAGGAACAGTCGGCGTTGTTTGTGGAGCTTACAATGGAGTGCCGCTAAAACACCGTCTTCCCACGTCCGCCACACGACCAGCCTCCAATAGTTCTACGTCGTAACAAACCGACTGCGCACATAACTTAAAATATGTTTTTCAAGTAAAATAAACCTTTCGAACCAGCCATATACATGCATCCCAAAATCACTGTTTGGTGGCAATTCTACGGGTCAAGTTAATTGCGA
>JAODUO010000633.1:40000-42500 GCA_025642075.2 Ridgeia piscesae
ATTTTTTTATAAGTGCACATCAATACATATAAAGGTGTTTCCAGCGTGTTCGTAAATGTATGATACACCCAACGTTTTGTCACCGTAATTACACTTACAGCACGTATTCAAGGCGTCCACATAGTGTTAGCTATCTTCCAGTTGGATGCGGCTCTAGCTTAAATACTTTTCAGTTGCGTTAATGTCTAATCCTGAATACATTTTCTCTGAAAAATATATATTATTTCTAATAATTACAATCAATCATGTCATGTCTGCCTTTGATATCATATTTACTAGGCTGAGTATTTCATATACATCGTTTCTCTCATTTCCAGTGCCACCGTCGCGACAACGAAGGACATTTGGTGGATGAACCTAACCACTCCTCAACTGTCGCCGGAAGTGGACTACGGAACTGCCGGCGGTTACGGTATCCACTACTCGGCTGTGCTGCTGCTCTTGTCTGTCGCGATGAGAAGCTTGTTCTGAGTTATAGCGCCGGAAGAAAGTACTGGTTTTGCACGCATGCTCGCTACACTCTGATATCGGGAAGTCAGACGACACAACACTGTGAAGTGACACTACCTGATATTGTGAAGTCAGATTAAAGGACTGTTCGGCGTTTATATGTATTATCTATTTCTTCCGCATCTCGTATAATGTGTCATACAATCAAGCAGTGTTAATGTTTGACCATAACACCATATGTATGTCATCAACGACACTATGAAAGCGGAGTACGGACTAATCACATATGTCGGACCAACAGGATCAAATCACGTGACACCAATACACAATAAAAGCGAAAAATCTTGAGCACACGCATATGTTATTGGCTGCCTTAGTCATACACCATTCTCATGCTTAGTGATTTGTGCCGAATATTATTTCAACATTTAAAGCTAAGTGGTACGTTCGATTCCGTCACATATTTTAGAGAGTACCACGTAAATTGTGTTGTTTCTTGCAGGAAATTATGTAAATACACCTGAGTATCATTTCAATAAACGGTGATTTTATCATGATAAATGGTAATATTTTTGTGTCATAATTTGTTGTTATATATCTTAAACGACAGTAATCTGTAGCCAGCATTTCACGAAGTGTTCTTCTACCAATAATAAAAACTCATTACATAATACTTCGAATTCCAGTTGATTTATCGAATCCATATAGATGATATCCCCTTACGCATACGAATAGGAACGGTGTGACTAACTTAGGTTCTAGGATTCAACCAAGCCCTCTAATTGCCCCTCGACTTGAGGTTCACCCAATCATCCAACTACACCCATTTTGTCAACATATTATACGGTTGTGCTGAACATATCTCCAACCTACCCAGTCAGAATATCGGTGGCTTAGTTCCCCGTACTACATTCAGTTTTGATGGTTCCGACGCCATTGTAACATGTAACGGATCGTTGCATCTAGAGTAGGGGACGCAATTGCAGGACAGTAGCAGTAAAAGCATACATAACAGTTGATTGTGTAGTGTCAAATGCACACAGTTCACATATCGATTCCAAGCAACAATGCATGTATCCGTTGTTTGTGGTATGTGTTAGTGATTGTTTTGCCAACGACTGCTTCCACTAAGTTGATTTTTTGTACTTTAGCTTACATTTGAGATGTACTCTATCAAAACATGGTAATTTTCCCTAAGTACTTTTTTCTGCTACTAATGTTTTGCAAATATATGCCTAACTTGGGTGTTATTTGTGCAACAAGCCGATACATAACTGTGTTTATGCGAATCACTTTAAGATTGCTGTCACGTGAGTGATTATTATGCAACCCTATTATAATTAATACTCATGCTCGCGCAGTGAACGAAACACTAACCGTTGACTTTAAACACAACGAACTTGTCGCATAAATCCGATCTCTTGCGAATTGAACCGAATATTCATGGCCATGGCCGGATAGTATAGGCCGAACCCAAGCTGGTAAACTCCGCACACGCGGGTATATTATTCCGACAAGTTGGCATTGTTATAAGTGATAAACAATACGCAAACAAATGTGTAGAATTACACGAAATAATTATGTTAATATAATTAAATAACAAATGCATGCATTACAAAGAGTAGCATTTTCAAAGAATCCATTTACTATGTATTAATACTATTTATATGAGGCGTTAAGATCGTTTGTGGTGGGCACGCCATTCAGCCAAAAACAACCTTTTTTGTATTGTATCGGGTAACTCGCCGGCTTGCCTTTATCGAACTGTAAAATCCATTTTCTTGTAAACAGTAAACAAGCTCGCTACAATCTGATATCGGGAAGTCAGACGACACAACACTGTGAAGTGACACTACCTGATATTGTGAAGTCAGATTAAAGGACTGTTCGGCGTTTATACGTATTATCTATTTCTTCCGCATCTTGTATAATGTGTCATACAATCAAGCAGTGTTAATGTTTGACCATAACACCATATGTATGTCATCAACGACACTATGAAAGCGGAGTACGGACTAATCAGATATGTCGGACCAACAGGATCAAATCA
>JAODUO010000633.1:52500-207500 GCA_025642075.2 Ridgeia piscesae
TATATATATATATATATATATATATATATATATATATATATATATATATTATATATATATATCATTATATCTTCTGTCGTGAAAATTTCAACAAGTTATCCTGTTTCACGGATGAACCGGATCATATCGTACTAAACTATGCCGAAAACGAACGTCAAACTCTCTATTCAACATGCTAGAGTGCAGAGTCAGTCAACCGTGCAGTAGTCACGACTTCGTTATTGGTGATCGTGTTACTGATACTGGGGAGTAGAACCATTGAAGCGTTATCAACACAGCTATCAGCTATACCGCCAACGCGTCATAACACGCACACACACATACACACACACACACACATATAATATATATATATATATATATATATATATATATATATATATATATATATATATATATATATATATATATATATATATATATATATATATATATATATATATATATATATATTATATATATATATATATATATATATATATATATATATATATATATATATATATATATATACATATAATATATTATATATATATATATATATATATATATATAATATATATATATATATATATAAAAAATATATATATTTATAATATATACATATACATACATACATACATACATACATACATACATACATACATACATACATACATACATACATCACACACACACATACATACATACATACATACATACATACATACATACATACATACATACATACATACATACATACATACATACATACATACATACATACATACATACATACATACATACATACATACATACATACATACATACATACATACATACATACATACATACATACATATACATACATACATACATATAAATAGATATTATATATTATATTAATTTATCTGATCACAGCCATTGTTTTTATTATAGCACTGTCTTATTGGTTGTTTAATGGTTTCGTGATCATTTTTACTGTCTATTGTTGTATTGATTGTGTACACATAATCTGAGCAAGCTACTAACGCATAAAAAGACTGCTTTATAAATCTGATAAATAATAATATTCAAAATAATTTATAATAAAACTTGAAAAGCCCTCAACGGTAGGGACATGACACGGGCATGTGATAATGAATTTCTTAATGTTGTGCCAGTGATGCAGACTGCTTAAGATAAATAGTGAGTAAGGTTAGATTGAATGTATTTTTGACAAAAATTACGTACATAAAATTTTATATGAAAAGAGGCAGCGAGTGTTTTACGTGCGATTGTATCGCCATCTACCGAATATGTGTACAACTATTATTACCTCCTAGCGATCACATTATTATTAAACCGGAAATGGACGCGCGCCTTGGACATAAAAATGTAGACCCTGTAGATGAAAGCCCTTTTCTAACATGGCTCCAAAGAGTAAGACAGCGAAATCGTCTGTTGCCTGTGAGTTTTCGTTGAGATCTGCAACAGAATAAAATCTAGTACTACCCAAAGAATACCAGTGTACATATTATTTATCCACCTATAATCCCCTGTCGACAGATTTGTTAGGAGCTTATCTGTTCAGCTAAAATTAACGAAGTTTGATAATGTCAGTCGACGGCCCTATCTATACAACTCGTTCAGTTTACTTGCATCTGTCGGCTAAACGTGAAGACAATATAAGTGTTCTGTGATAGGCACAGTGTAAATAATTGTCATGTGATTTATATAATTGAGGTTCACGTATAACTAGTGTTGGCTGCTACATAGTTTCTATCAACATTATCAAGTTAGTCGTGCGACGTGGAAAAGCATGGCGACTGGACGATAATTGAGGATGGATGATTTTGCAACGAATGCTGCTTTTTAATTAATCCATACATTGATAAATTCGTGGATGTATAGCGTAAGTTGAACGTTTTGGGGTAAATGTGATGAGTTCACGTCATGTTTATATGTGTGGTTTCCATTATTTTGACAAGTGTTAAAAAGGGTGTAAATTGGCCGAGTTAAAAATGTTTGACATCTGTCACTGCCCGGCCCAGTGTGCTTTGGCCCTGCCGCAGTTTGTTTAGAAAATCACCAATGCCCATTTTCTGTGTAGCTACCAAGGGCAAGGGAGGCGATGCCCCCAAGCCGGTGAAGGTAAAGGATGTTAAAGGCAAGGAGAAGGCACTTCATGCGAAGAAGTCTGTTCTGCGTGGTGTACATGGCAAGCGTACAAGGAAGGTGCGAACATCTGTGCACTTCAAGCGTCCTCGCACCTACAGGGCGTCTCGTGAGCCCAAGTACCCACGCAAGAGCACACAGCGACGTCCCAGGTTTGTGCATAGTCTATATAACCCATTTTTGGGGGGAATCCGTCTGCTTTTTAATAATTTGTTGCTCTAATATTCTGTTTGATGCAAAGCATTTTTATGACATCATGAAATAATAGCACTGATATTCAGTTGAAGACATTTGATCTTCACTTGTGTTAATTCGAGCATCATGCCAAGCAAATGCTAATTATATTTCATAACTTGTAAAAATATTCTACTTCTGAAAAATGAATAATCCAATTTAAATTAACTAGACCTTTCTAACATGATTTGCATAACAAACTAAGCCCAATAACGCAAGTAGACACCAAATATAATTTAATTTAAAAAGAAAACTGAACAACAATTGGGAATTTTGGCAAATACCCAAAATAACTCCAAATTAGTTAACTGTAATGGTCTGTATAGATCAACAGTAATCCTGGCCTGGGTGATGAAGGCTATATATGCAACATTTCTTTACATGCATCTTTCTATCTGGAATTTGTTTTGGATATGAGACCAGTCACACATAGATGGATTATATCAATTATATTGGCATATCTGGATGAATATTATGTATAATACACAGATTAATGGCCATGCCATGTGACTTCACCTATACTGAGTGATAATACCTGTTAGGTACAGCTTTGTACACATCCCAAACTAGTGTCATCAGTTAGTCTATTGTCCAGGCAACACAATACTTGATTGAATTGAGCCCTGCTAAGTGGAGAGATTACCGACCTGTTGTTTACCCTGCTTGGCACATCAAACTGACTGGTTATATAGGGTGGTTTGGTGTGCAATCATTTAGGAAACTTAAAGCTTTATCATTTTCAACATGCAATGTACAAACTTAACGGAGACGGGCAGTGAATAATGCAGTCATATACTGCTGATAACATCTAGTGGTACAATTCAGGAATGTTGAAACACCCAAAGCAGTATCATAAAATAGTCTTATTTTTTCCCATTAAAACATTGGTCCCATGTCTGTTTATGACATAGTAGCATGCAAGTTTTCTCATTACCTGTGTACATCTAATGTATTGTCTAGGCTGGACAAGTACAAAGTGATTCGCTTCCCTCTGACGACTGAGTCCGCTATGAAGAAGATTGAGGACAACAACACGCTGGTGTTCATCGTTGACAAGATGGCCAACAAGCCACAGATCAGACTAGCTGTTAAGCAGCTGTATGACATCGATGTGTCAAAGGTCAACACCCTCAACAGGTGGGGGTCAAAAGGCCGAGCTGAATAATATTTGGGTTTCTGGTTAGCCAAACAACCAGTTAATTATAGAAGGTGAAGAAGAAATTCTTGTGACTTGCTTAAGTCATTGTGATACTGTAAACTACAGAGATAGATTAAAAAAAATTATCTTTGCCATCTGTCCAAATTTCAGTGCGAGAGAAAGCCTGTGCTACCTACCATAACATTTGAGAGCATGTAGTAAGAAGCACTGACATTACTAATGTCATAGGCTGTAAATACCAGGTTTTTGGATTCTTTGTTATGCTCAGTTGTATATCATAATATCGTTTGGTTTCGGGAATCTTACTGTTTTCCAAAAACTGATAGGCAGTTGCTTATCTTGGAAATGTTTCTCATGTGTGGTTGGTTTTCACAATTGTCTACTTTGTGTGTTTGTTTGCCAGGCCCGACGGTGAGAAGAAGGCATATGTACGGTTAGCGCCGCACTACGATGCCCTCGATGTCGCAAATAAGGTGAGTAATCTGCAAGGACGTGACAAATAAAACTACTATTCAGGTGTTATTTTCAGTAATTTTCTCAGTGCTGTTCATGCTTTCTATGTATGTAATATACAAGTGCCATAAACATTTTACTACGTGTCGATTTTAGATAGGTTTTTACTAGTCACTATACTTAATGAAGAGATGTTGAGATATGACTGAAACAGGCAGATATAATTACACCCCTGTACAAACTGCAAAATACCCTGTATTTGTCTTAGTGATTCAAACATGATTCCTTGTGGTAATCAGTATCCTTCTGTTTCAGATTGGAATCATCTAAAAAACAAGAGCTTGTCGGTTTCTTGTACATTTCGGAGCTATTAAAGAAACTGATTCGTCTACAGTTGTGTTATTTTTCATGTACATTTATCCTCTGAATGCTATGACAAAATATTAAAAATACATATTCAGTGTATTGGGCCAGGTGTGGGTCATTTCACCACAACAAATTGTATCTCCACAAGAACCAGTTAAGAAAATCCCAGAAGTGACGACTAATGTTACTACATTT
Source organism: Ridgeia piscesae (assembly GCA_025642075.2). Lineage (NCBI taxonomy): Eukaryota > Metazoa > Annelida > Polychaeta > Sabellida > Siboglinidae > Ridgeia > Ridgeia piscesae. The sequence goes on from JAODUO010000633.1 coordinate 57,044, forward strand.
CTAGTTATCGGACACTGTTAATAATTCAAATAAATCATTCTAAGAATAATTGGAACCAACTAGTGTCATCACTAGGGATGAGTTCAGTACCTCTCAAGTCCCACTCCATTCCTTTTGGTTCAGTTTCAATTCATTTTATGCCAAATGTTCAATGGAGTAACTGCGTGTGCTGTTATCTCGTGTAACTATCAGAAAAGGTTGATCTGATGTTTTTTTTACCTACCTTAGGGCATTGCTACTATGTACAAGAATTTATTTAATTCTAAAAAAAAGATATGCAGACATGGGGGGCCACTTTGTATTGAACTAATGTGGCAACAAACGAGTGAAATATTAACACTGCTTCATGATTATTTTGAATAGTCTGCACACTTACTACAATGCTACCTGGTAGAGCCGACTGTAAGCTTAGGTTGACCAACTTAACAGGTGTTACTTCTCTATGTTGTGTGGGTTCAAAACCAACTTCAGATAATAAAAAATATTTATCAGTATATGCTGGTCTATAAACAGGTAGATTGCCAGATTCAACTTAAATATTCATTTTGTGAACTATCACCCCTGGGATCTTGAATGACTTAGTTATACCATGGACTAACAACAGGAAGTCATAGTTATACATTTTATTGTAAAATAACATTATTGACATCCACACGATTGTCCTTGAACGAGACTTGCTGGAGGCAAGTGTGAAACTTAGAAAAAAATGGCAAAGCTGGTGTGAATTACTTGGAGTCTGACTTCGATTGAGCTACCCAAGTACCAATTGAACATCCAGGATCACTTGTTCGCATGACCATTCTTGACCTAGATCAATAATGCCGCTATTCGATGCAATCATGGTTTGGAGAGAATTCACTCGAGTAACTGACGTCATTAGCAGTGACAGCCAATTGGGTACAGTGTCCCCTACTTAATTAAACATTACATGACACAATCATTTAAATATGTATTATTATTTAAGACCAAGAAGATGAACATCACAATTTACACACTGAACAATTGATCGATTACTTTATTTATTTCCATAAGGGGTTTATCTCCGTGATTACGATCAATGCTGTTCAATTGGGTTACTCTCACAGTACTGTGTGTGCAATGTAAATTACCATAGACTGGATACCACGTTAGGGTTATGCGAGTAACCCGAGTAGGCCAATCAAAGTTGGCTTATGAAGCTATCAACTTTTAAATTTCCTCTGCTAAAATTCGACCTAATTTCTCAATAACCTGGGACTAGTGAGTGGCTGTAGTCTGTATCTGTATGAACTGTCCCAGCTGTGGCTTCTTTTCAGCCTAAGATATGGTATCAGTTGTATTTATTTAGCCGTTCTCCCCAGCCATGGGCCAAGATCCAGCATGACTAGCTTTGTAGTTACTACCCTTTGGGGTAGGGTGCCTGATGATGCAAGAGCGAGGCAGTTACATTGTCCATGCAACTAAACACAAAGTTCACAGGGTGACTGAGTCTGTTGCTTGGCTGATTGGCTTCACTCTTGACTGTCCACTATATCACTGACCATCTTTGGAAGATGTCCTCCCTTCATTCACAGGATGCTAGTGTCGACATCTGGAGAGAGAAGTTGAGCATCAGGTGGACATAGCAGATGCAAATCATGGGGTTGTTTACAAGTAAATAGATTTTATAACTCGATAAAGGCAATACCGTCATAAAACACTTTTGGGGTCATTCACAGGCTAAGCTTCGCTGTTCTCAATGTCCTTTGGTGTATTGCACACCTACATGTGAATGTTAATTTGGACAATAGTCATCATTTAAAAAAGTACTAACCATGGTCAAGAAGCGTCTGAGAATGAATGAACTTTACACAAAGAAGTAAAATAACATCAACAATTGTGAACGACATCAAGAGACAAGAAAGGCAAGGATGTGAGAATAGAAGACAACAAGAGATTAGTTGACACTACAAGTGCAGAGACTGACGTTGGTGTGACAGTTTAAAAAGCATTGAAATCTTCATACATTGAATAACCCATGAAAGGAATGGCAAATGGTGAAATATGTGATAAAGTAAACTTTCAAATATGTTAGGTCAGTATTTACAAGTGTTAAACTTATGAACTACAAGTACAAAGTGAAAGACAAAGGTGAATTTTGCCAAAAATAGAAACATTTTGAAATAAGAAGGCACTGACTGACAGACACCAGAATCTTTACATAATTAATCATACACATTGAACATTGCTGATACAACACCTGAATCAAACTCAAGTTTCTTCAATGTGTTCTGGTCACCACTGCCGTCTATGTCCACATCACCGTCTGGAGGTGCGTTCAGTGCAGACAATGTCACCTCTGCAACAAGGATTTATGTTTGCATGCAAAATTAGACTAACGAAGTCCATTGTCAAACAGTATGCTGTTTCACTGTTTAATAAAACACATTTACTTTAGTATATGAGGTCATTCTACAAGCAGTACCCGGTGTATTAAAAGGTGAAAAAGTTAAGTTCTTTGACCAATTTTTTAGTCGGCTAGTCAAATAATATCAAAACTGACACATTTGTTCTGAACACTATATCTGCATGGTCATATATGAAAGCTTAATTTTATATATAGGATTCATTTTGCAATGCGTAGCTTCACAAATCTTTTAGTTTCTTTTCACCTGCTGTCTTCTGTTTCTTCACTGGTGGTTCTATTTTGGCAGGTGGTGTCGTCAGTTTGCTGGTTATTTTCTTCGAAGGGCTCATACTCTTATCCTGCTTCACAAGTCCTGCATCGATGTAAGCCTTCCGCTTCATCTGAGCTTTGATCTGTGATCTGACCAGTCGTACGAACATTGTTACAGCACTCAAAATGCAACTTAAATTTACATCACACTTGATAAACATGAACCCAGTGGATATGCGTTCTAATAGGTAAAAATGTCTTAACATCCAGTTCTAAGGACTGTTCATCCTGTCTTTCACTTTATACCCTGGTAGAATTGTTTAATCAAACACCATGTCTTAACACTATTAATTTTATACCAAAATATCCACCACTCTCTACAACCAGGTACTGGTTTTTACTCCTGAGTAAACTGAAGCAAAGCAGTGTTAATGAAGTCACCCAGTGTTTTGAAATGGCAGCGAGAGGAATCAGAACCTAGAATCTCTCCACAGACAGTCTAGCACTTTTAACCACTGTGCCACAGAACTTTATTTAAAAGTGCCCAATATATCCCTGGTGGCAATCAGTAGCTTCTATTTAACCTTGCACGTTTGACTTATGTAGTCTATAGATATATATTGCAATAATCTGAACAGAAATGGTATCGCTTGATTAAACAATGTAGGATTCAATACATTTGTATACATAATATTAAATCAAAAATATACAATCACTGATATTGATTATGCTGGTAGAATAGAAGGCAACACAGCATGACCCGTAATCATACAATTTACTGATAGTGCAAAACCATGCACATACTAGCAAATATATCAAAACTGGGTCACACTACTTCCAATGAACAACTGTACGTTGTGACTCCCAGAGTACAGTTAAAGACCATTAATTCAGGACCCTGCATAAGTAACTAAATGTAGCATGTAAATAAGTACTTACATGCTTCTGTTCTTAATGACCTCGCTGATCTTGTTAAGATCCTCGCCAAACCTTTTTACTGCTGTCTTCAACATTTCAATTTCACTGTCCGTCCATTTCCCACTGAGACAGAAAACACGACAAGAATGTTTATTTAAGGAAGCAAATACACCAGTCACATGTGTCACAGGGTACAATGTCAACAGATCAACAGTGAACAAAAATTATATTTAAACATGCAAAAACACATTTTAGTCAGGTATATTTACAATATTGTAAAATAGAATAATTACATTTTCAGTAATACAATTTTGCAGCGTCTAACTTAAATGCATGAGCTGATGAAAAACCAGGAATTATTTGTATGTGGCATTACATGGAATACATTACAACAAAGGTAGGCAGGGTTGGTTCCAAACACAAATAATACAAATGTTCCTATCAAATACAACTCGGCTAAATCAAATATGCTGCTTTTTTAGATTTTGTATAACCGATTTAATATATATATATATATATATATATATATATATATATATATATATATATAAAATTGCAGTATATATATATAATACATATATTCAAATACATGGCTCCTGTTTCAATTATAGCTGTCAGTAGTTCTGAGCCAGTGTCATACTATGTGAGGCAACGTGCTGCATGCAGTTGGTCATTTTGACATTACTTAGTAAAGAAAACTTTTAATGAATATTTCTGAAATATTTGAGATTATATAGATATAATTTTGGTTGTATTTGCCAGTACATTCAAATACAGACCAAACATAGAATACAAAGTGTATGCACTTATGACTTATGTTCAGTAGTCATCGTATTTCGGACTCATCTGAGGGGATGTAGTTCTACCTGACTGAGGATGGAGATGTTCTGTCTGGGACTAATCTTGGGCAGATGGTTGTAACTGAGGATGAAATAGCTGCATCTGGGACTCACCTGAGGGGAGAGGGTTCTCCCTGAGGGTGCAGTTGCATTGTCAACTCACCCAGCTTACTGAAGGCACTGCCGGCCTCAGAGAAGATCTCTCCAACCTAGAGAAATATAGAAATAACAATGTATTACATTGTACTAACACAAGCACTCTGTGGCATTTACACGGCTTAAATGTAAGAGTGTTTAGCCAATGTACAACAACACATATTATAGTACAATCACTGGCTTAATTTAGTATGTCATTAAACTACATTTACCTAACTGTTTATTGGGTGAGCAACAACTGAGTAAGTACTGAGACATGTACAAGTGACACCATAGACAGTTGTCACATGGAAGTACTTCTGACAGTACTGACAAAGTACTTTTTGATAGAAAGTATTGACATGAGCACACTAACAATATTATTTTGACATAATATACATTGAAGGTCACTGATGTATTGAGATGATCAGCCTTGTTCTTGACAGTAAACCAGACAGTAAACATTGTCAACGGGGCAACCCAGAGCTCTTGTTACTTGAACAATGAGGACACCATAAAGACAAAACATGATCAAGACTTCTGCACTGAAGATAGTAATATAATATCTAATGATAAGATACATCCAAATTACTCCCAAATAATCATATTTTAAGGAGTACAAGTATTTTGTGAGAACTTTAATAAATGATGAATAATAAGTAAGTAAATTCAGTAAGTTGAGATCCCAAGTTCCCTTCGAGTACAAGTAGCATTTGTGCACTAACCTTGACATATGCCTTTCGTTATTCTGCCTCATAATTGTGCAAAGCAAAGGTCTCACATAGCAAAACAGTCTGAATTGTTTAAATTGAAGGTTAAACTAAAACACTAATTTGTAAACTAAAGCCAGCCAGATGACTGGTCAACGCCATTCTGACTTTTGAAGGTCAACTGGTTTTGGTGATATATGCAAGTTATGAGAGTGAATCTAAGGAAGACTGACTCCTTGACAGGGCTGGGGTTAATTTTAAAAGAATTGATCAATTCCGATACGGAATTGAAGCAGGAATTGGAATTGAAAGATTTTGAACAAAATTAACTGATTTGGAATTGAAAGATTTTGATTTGAATTGGAATTGAATGAAAGGGAATTGAGCATCTGATATTGTTGTGATGCAGCCAAGGATATTTTTCACACCATTGGGAGTTCTGCTGTGCAAGCAATGGTGCTTAGTAACCAAGAAAAGTTGGAATGTGATAACTGCAATAATGGCAATTGCTAAATAGTTGATGCCAGAATGAGAGTAAATTCAGTAGAGACTATAGACATTTAAATTAAGCAGTGATTATGCTAGATTAAAATGGTTTTCCTGCAATAAAATGTCACTGATTGAATTCTTTTTTTACTCATTTCTATGTATTGTGATTATGTTTGTATATTATATAATAATTATATAATAATATTAATAGATCATACATGACATGCACATTTATTGACTATTAATTGTGTAATTTAAACAAATTTTATGGTTAACTTTTATTATGTGGATCTGAAGTGGGAATTGGATGATTATAGATGGAATTGGAACTGAATAAAAGGAATTGCAAGGTCATTGCAATTGATTGAATGCAGTTAATCCCAGCCCCGCTCTTTGATTAGACACCACATTATTTGTATCATTATCATAGCAATTAATGTAGACAATTCTGAAGACTTGCAAACTGCAATCTACTGACAGTTCAATCTGCAGACTTCACTCTTCGGCAAGTCTTCACTGTGTCTGTGTCAACGACAAGTCACTAAGTCACAGCTAACTGTCTTTCTAAGATCATCCACAACCGTTACCATGTTGACATTGATCCTCACTCCTACCTGCCTCATTATGAACTAGATCCAATCATTCCGTTAAGCTTCATCAGTTTCCTGCATGTACAGACACATTTAAATTAATTTTTTCCCATAATCATTCCTGTGTGGAACTCATAGCTAGCACGTGTTGCTGAGGTATTTTCCAACGGCAGCTCGTCCGGCTGTCCTTCTGATTTCTTTGTATAAAGTACGGTAAATGAGGGACTAGGACTGTCGGTCAGGGTTTTTATCACCGAGGACAGCTACGGCCGCCATATTGGTCTAGACCTGATACATGAAAAAGACAACGTAACTACATTTGAATTTTTATTTGGCCTTTTGTAAATTATAGTCTCATTTTCCTTAGCCTAAGCTTATATTATAATGATTCTCTATTTTGTTGTTGCTTAAATCATATTTTTTCTGTTTTGTTCTTCTGTTTTTTCCACAACCAACAGTTACTCAGTCATCTAGACTGATCGGCCAACGTACCATACATACAGATAGTTTTTCTTCCTCAGCCTCAGCCTCAGCCCAGCCTCCGCTCAAGCCCAGGGCCGGGGACTGGCTCTACCCGCCTAACTTCAGGCTCAACTTGCTACAGGTTCAGGCAGAATAACCATTTTCAACATCACATACTGATTTTTCTAAATGACTCAAGACATGCTTACCTTGTTTGCAGAACTCATGTTCAATGGTGAACCATTTTAGTGTAAAATTGGCGGGTTAATCGAAAAATTCATTCATAGCTTTGTATTTTCCGCTCTACCGGAAGTTTATTCCAGTTCTTTACGCAAAATTCACCGGTGCAATACATTTACAAAATACCCGTTCTAACTCTTGCCTCAACGCGACAATGGCTACTAGCAAACCACTCGCGTACAAATGCCCATTTTTCATTGTCCTTATGTGGTCATGTGTAATAAGGTTTAGGGTTAGGTCTAGGGTTAGTATTAGGGTTAAGTTGAAGGTACTTTTGACAAGATTGACATTGGGTGTTTTACATGCATTTGTACGTGAGTGGTTGGCAAGTAGCCACCTCCCGCAACTCGCGTTCGTACAATCGTAGGCCTATTCGGCTATTGTTCACAGACACACTCACTCACTCACTCACTCACACACCCCACACACTCAAACACACACACACACTCAAACACACATACACATACACACACTCAATCACTTACACTCACCACACACATACACATACACACCCACACACACACACACACTAAAACACACACACACACACACACACACACACACACACACCCACACCCACACACACACACACACACACACACACACACACACACACACACACACACACACACACACACACACACACACACACACACTAAAACACACACACACACACACACACACACACACACAACACACACACACACACACACACACACAACACACACACACACACCACACTCAAACACACCACACGCACTCAAACACATACACACCCCCACACCCACACCCACACAACCACACAAACACACACACACACACACACACACACACACACACACACACACACACACACACACACACACACACACACACACACACACACACACACACACACACACACACACACACACACACACACACACACACACACACACACACACACACACACACACACACACACACACACACACACACACACACACACACACACACACACACACACACACACACACACACACACACACACACACACACACACACACACACACAATTGCTTCTGCTAACACCGGCGCTTTGAACAAAGCCGCAGGAAATGGAAGCGACAGGTGGGGGTAGTTACGCCCCGCATAATTTTGGTGGGCGGAGCAGACATATGGCCCTGCAGCCCCACCTCGTGGTAAAACAGTAGCAAATAATGTGTTGTGATGCGGTAAAGATTGTAACCTACATAATATGCCGTTTTCCGATGTCTGTCGTGTGTCAACCAACGGATGGGACAAGACAACGACCAATATTTCCGGCCGAGGAATATATTCCAATGGCACCCCACCCCCTCTCACATACAACCACCCCAACCCCTTCCCTCGACACATACAACCACCCGCCCCCGTCTTTCGGTCCTCGAACGCGAGTCAGGGGGAAGGGGGTAGGGGTGGTGCTGAGGCAGGGCAGGGATTCTCAGACCCCAAAAATGAATTAATTTGAACAATAAAAATTATATATAATACATATTTTAATTTATTGTCATTGAGGTTCCCAGTGGATAAAAAACAATGCACACACACACACACACACACACACACACACACACACACACACACACACACACACACACACACACACACACACACACACACACACACACACACACACACACACACACACACACACACACACACACACACACACACACACACACACACACACACACACACACACACACACACACACACACACACACACACACACACACACACACACACACACACACACACACACACACACACACACACACACACACACACACACACACACACACACACACACACACACACACACACACACACACACACACACACACACACACACACACACACACACACACACACACACACACACACACACACACACACACACACACACACACACACACAGCAGAACAGGATTTGACGCCGTTTGTCTTAGTCGAGAGTCAAAAGCTCTAGCCAGTGAGCCACTGCTATTGTCTGCCACCCAAATTCCAGGGACACAGTTCCCCTTGCCACCCATTTCTCATTGTCTATGTGCGTATGTGTGTGTTTGTGTCCGCGCGTGTCCGGACTCTTAGTTAACGTGTCTCTGTGTTCTTGTCTTTGTCCGCGTGTGTGTGTGTGTGTGGGCGCGCGCGCGTGCGTGCGTGCGTGCGTGCGTGTGTGTGTGGTGAGATATATATAAATATTAAGCTTCTGTTCACCACCTTTCCACCAACACCGTGATGTGTAATTCATAATTGTTGTGGTTATAAATAAACCAATTATTGACATCTTCCCAAGGGAGATAATAATAATATTATATAAGTGTCTTCCGCCGTCGTGGCAGCCAGGTTGCGCGAGCAACCCGCTCATATGATCGCTTACACCGCTTCTCTAGAATTGTTTTGTTTAATATACGCCATCCAGTTCTGTTTAATGCGCTTCAGCGCAGCTTTTCCATGTCAGCCCTGTCTTTAGGCGCATGCCGATCTGCTGCAGGTCGGTGTCAAGCGTCCTGGGGAGGCTGGTCCTGAGTCGGCCGCGATGTCCTTGATTCCCTTGAAGTCCCTCCGTTTCGAAATAGGCTGACATTGCCTGGTTTGCCGGCGCTTTCTTGTCCAAACGTAGGACGAGACCAAATAGCCGCCATCGCATGTCCATCACGTCTCTGCTTATTTCTCGACAATTGCACCGTTCATATAAGTTTCAGTTGCTAATTCTCTGTGGCCATTTTATCCCGATGAGAAGACGGAGTTGTTTCCGGTGGAAGGCATTCAGTTTGTTTGTTTCTGACCCCGTCTGGCCCCATGTGCCAGCTTTGTATAGGAGCACTGGCCGCATGAATGCGTTATATAAACGCAATCTCAGTCGCTCGCTAACCAAGAAACGTTTATTGTGGTGGGAAGGGAGTAAAATAAGCTTTAAGAAACCTGTCATAGCCCATTCTTACCGTTTATCGTGTATTCGGAAAGAAAAACAGAGGGAGGCGTGCTCGATAATTTGTTACAGGGTAAAGGGGTAATCTCCGACAGGGGGAGGGAAGAATAATTATGCAGGGTCCCAATCCGAGGCCACAAGCTTAACTCATCAATTTACCAATGCCACATTTAAGGTAAGTTCTGACAGCGTGTGTTACCCTCATGTCTGTGTGGTCTGTACATAGACACGTTGACAGAGCGACAACAATAGAAGCTGCGAGATTGCGAAGAAAGGAAACTTGCAAAGACAGGCGAGGCGGAACAACACCAAGGAGAAATGATAAGGGGAAGGCCACAGCTGAGATTGGGGACCGTGGATGATAAGGGCCTTGGGACGACCATGGAATTAAGGACGACAGCAGGGAACAGTGAGGAGTTCTACAACGAACAGGGAATAGTAGAGAATTTATAATATGGAGCTAGACAGAACAGAACTGCAGGTCCTAATGATGGGAAGTCCGTACAAAGGCGCACTACACAACAAACCAATACACTGTGTATTGCTTTCTGGTGCCACAAGGGAAAGTAAACCATATTCTAGGAGATAAACGGGGTCGCCCAGGGAATGGAACGCCACAGCAATGCGGAAACACTCGTGAATTCGTGAAGACGAACCCAAACTCGGTTTGTTCGCCCTTCCTCTATGCGAACTAACACCAAGAGAACTACGTCAGTCTGCGGGGTTTAGACCAACACATACGATCCATCATACTGATTGATTGATTACAACATTTAATGGTGAACACTCTTGTCTCAATGTTTTGTTAACATGTGCGATCAAGTAAGAATTTTCTATTACATGGCGTGTGCACTCTGCAGGCGCCTTGATCTTGACCCCATCACGACCTAAAGGGTTTAAATAAGGAAGAAGATTCGTTTGCAAACGAAATCCTTTTTATGTCTGCTCGAGTCTCGCACTGAAAAAAGTATAGCATTCCCCATAATCTGCCATACATATGAACACGACGTTTATTTCACCCCCGTGTACACTATTGGTTAAATTTTCTTGATATCACTCATCACTTAAGTGTGTACATTATACAGGCGCCACACACATACGCACGCACGCACGCACGCACGTACGCATAGACACACAACGCAGGAGGAGGACCAACTCACCGGGGGCGTGATGTGAATACGGTGTGTGTGTGTGTGTGTGTGTGTGTGTGTGCGCGCGCGCGCGCGTGTGCTTGTGTATCGATGGATGGGTGTACGCGCTCGCGCGTCTGTGTGTGTGTGCGTGCATGAATGTGTGTATGTATTGTGTGTATGTGTGCATACGTGCGTGCCTGCGCATATAGTGCGCGTATGTGTGAGACCGAGAGAAAGAGCGAAGGACTGCGTGCATGCGTGCGTACGTACGAGTGTGGGTACACGTCTGTTGTAATGTGGACGTGTTTTCATACGCATGTGCCTGGTGGTATGTGTACGTTTGTATGCGTAACTGGGTATGATTTTGTTGTCAGCCCCCCAGCACACTAACGCCAGCCAAGCGTGGACACGTTTTAAAGGACGCATGCCCCTCAGCGGGGCGGAGTGGCATACGACTTTACAATTAATAAACCTGGCGCCAAAAGGTTGTGGAGTAAACCTGCGTGAACACTGATATTGTGAATGACATTAACAAACAATGACCCGTTTCATCTAAGTGGTTCCAGAATTCTTGGCGTGTGACGTCATAAGTTTACGTCTACTAATCACGTGGTTTCGTCAACAATCACGATAACGTCTTTCGTTTGGACTTTAAAATCGTGGGTGCAGGTTAGACACTGCGGCAGGGATCAGCGTTATATGGACAGACTTAACAGTTATAGGCCTATATAAACCATTGTCGGTAGTTTATTGAACCGTTGAAACTGGTGCGGAACTCACGGTTACGAGCTTACCGAGGCAAACTTAACTATAAATACAACATAGGCGTTATTAATAATTTGTCACCGTTTTATTAAATGGAACGAAGCGTAGGCCTATGTCCTATGAAGCATGGTAATAGGCATAATGATTCATGCAATGTTCGTTTTTTTAGTTCTGCAGGTTAACGTTCCAGATTTATATCGTCCATCACCATGTCAAGTGTTCTTTTGTGAAGTGATACTTGAATCTCGTCGTTTCGGACGTTTTGGTGACTTCGGTGACTTTCTCCGCAAACCGAACATAACACGTTACATACACATAACAGACACGTAAATCGAACAGACAAGCAACATTGGTCTCGTCCACAAACCGCCACAAGCACCAGGTCTGGATACACAAACAGGGGAATCCAATCAACAGTGCGAACTTTTTCAGGACGCCCAGTCAATTGGCCCTGGATCTCATCCGGGAATTGCAACGGTCCCCCGTAACAACCCCCTCGTCACAAAACTAAACAACACTGAACATAGAATCGGGCGTTGACACTAATACGTCGTAGTGGCCCACAGAGAAAGAGACAAGACACGGACAGGACATACGATGCGGAGTTACTGATACCGGCTGTTGCTGCGGTAACATCGGACGCTCAGGTATTTGAAAGAAGCAGTCTTATTGCGCCGAATTCAGCCTGCTTTTCCCTTGTAGCGCTTTGGCGGTGTCTTGTTTCGATGCGAGTTAAACGGCGATCGTGGCAGCGCCGGCGGATGTGTGAATGCGTGAAGTTGCCGCCGAAAGATTTGGCTCGTCTGTGATTGTAACGACACACGGCATTCCGGATTTGCGGTAGCGGTGGCGATGCCGCGTTTCGATGCGAGTTGAACGGCGATCGTGATGGCGCCCACGGATGTGTGAATGCGTGATGATGTCGACAGATGTAGCTCGTCTGCGATCGTGACGACACGCGGCATTCTGGGTTTCCGGTGGCGGTGGTGAAGGAACAGCAACGCGATTCACGACTGCGCACACATCTGAAAACGCAATAACAACATCTGAGTAACCATAATGTTTTTACGCAAACGCACCATATCAATTTCGCAAGCAGCATAACTTAGGTTTGAATTCTGACTGTTTTATATAAAAAAACCTACCTTTTTACCCGAGAGCGGTGGTAACCATGGCTTGGTGGCGACGTTGGCAGCGACAACTTAATGCAGGGAAGACGGCGATGAAATGGTGTTCAATGTGTCTTCAGACTTGCGCGCGTTGCCGCTAACGTTCGACCGATTCTATTGTTGTAGCGCAAATGTTCAGGCTCGACAAACAATACATCCGAAGTCCTTTTCGCGTTGGCTTCTCTGTTTGAGCGTTTGAACGTCTTGCTTCCTCGATGAGATGCGCTCAACTGATTACCTTAACGATGAAATTCACGTATAACGTTACTCAGTCGAAGGTTTTGATTGGTTACTACAGAACCCTTGTTAAATTAGCCAATCAGGCGGAATTATTGGAACATCCGGCAGAACGTTCTAGAAGGACTGTTGAACAGACCAATGACAACATTCGTTTCAAAAACGGTTGACGTGGCCTAAACGGCCTTTTCACGGTAGGCGTCTTGGATATGACACAATCAAAGCGACGTTTTTAAAGACGAAAGTGGTCGTTTATACGCAATTTTGCATTTCTTAAAACAGGGCTAGCTTAAAATTTGGAGGTTTTTGCGCAGGTGTTTGATTATATCAACGTGAGTTTTTTTGCACTTAATAACTACCCCGTCATGATTAATGGACTGGCCCGTGAAAGTCAGAACGCGTACGCGTTTGGTTACGTATACGCTCGTGGTGACGTGTTTGATGTTATGTAGTCATCGCGGGAAAACAGACTTCCTCTCCATGCCGATAAAACACGGGTCCTTTGATATATTGGCTTCCTCCGTAGAATTGTTTTTCTCCGACGCTGAGTACTTCAGAGAAATGTATATTGTATAACTTATTTCTGCATAAATAAAAACAGCAAAATATGCATATGTAAATACAGCAAGATATGCACGTTGGGCCCCTGATATTACGTCCATCTGCCTGTCATTCTCTGTCTTCCTCTATATTCCCTTCCTCCTCTCCCTTTCCCTGTTCTTAAACGCCTGTTGAATCTGGAAGATTGCGCACGTCTCGGAGCAAACTTGTGACACTGACAATGACGTATATGCACTGGAGCGATGACTGTTGCTTTGTTCCTGTATAGCCTGACAAAATTATTCGATGTTGCAAAAAAGTAGAATCGGTACCGTAATTATGACGAACTAAGTTGGCTCTAGTATGACACTGATTTCTATAACGAATTTCAACATTGCCCGCAGACTACCGTTCCTTTTAATGTTTGCCGTCTGTCACACATCCTTCACCCGCCACTGACAATGTTTCTACTGGTCCCACCGGGGACGAAGAGGATAAGTAAAAAGTAAGTGTTTCAGGATGTCCGTAACATCGAATGACGCCCAAACTACACGCATAAGTATTTGGGCTAATTCTATATCCAGCTCCCACGTAAGTTATTAATGGTACTCAGTGTCCAAACTCTATCTGTTCCTACGCCTAATCTATTTAAACACCAAAATACTTGTTTTTTGTTTAAAGAAAAATCCTCTACGAAAAACACATTAAAAACACAACTGGTTTCTGGGTAACAACTGACTGCCTTCGTCTTTGGCTTACATCAGGAGGACGAATTCCTACGTGGGGGTAGGGAGTATGTAGACAACGTGCTAACCCAACGCATGCCAGTAGGACCACTGTCACTGGCGAGTGTAGGATATGTGACAGACGGCAAACATTAGTTAGAAGGAACGGTAGTCTGCAGGCAGTGTGGAAATTCGTTATAGAAGTTAGTGTTATGCCAGAGCCAATTTAGTCCTTCATAAGTACGGTACCGATTACGACAATTCTCTACTTTTTTGCAACATCGAATAATTTTGTCAGGCTATACAGGAACAAAACAACAGTCATAGTCCCTGTGCAAACACGTCATTGTCAGTGTCACACTTGCTCCGAGACATGCACAATCTTTCAGATTCAACAAAAGTCTAAAAACAGGGAGGGGAGAGGAGGAGGAGAATATAAAGGAAGACAGAGGGTGGCAGCTAGATGGACGTAGAGTCAGGGGCGCAAGGTGCATATTTTGCTTTATTCACAAACACAAAGCACTGTTTTTTATTGATGCAGAAATAAGTTATACAATATACATTTCTCTGTAGTTCTCAGCGTCAGAATTTAGTGTTATGGAGGAAACAAATATATAAAAGGACCCGCGTTTTGTCGGCATGGAGAGGAAGCCCGTTTTCCCGCGATGACTGACTTTATGTCACCGCGAGCGTATACGTGATCAAACGCGTACGCGTTCTGACTTTCACGGAACAGTACATTGATCACGACGGGGTAGTAGTTAAGTTTAAAAAAATCACATTCATATAATCAACCACTACGGCAAAAGCTTCCAAACTCTAAGCTAGCCCTATTTCAAGAAATGTAAAATTGCATAGAAACAACCAGATTCGTCTTCAAAAACGTCGCTTTGTTTGTGTCATATCCAAAACACCTACCCTGAAAAAGCCGTTCAGGCTATATCAACCGGTTCCGAAACGAATGTTTTCATTGGTCTGTTCAACAGTGTTTCCTTCTAGAATGTTCTGCCGGATGTTCCAATAATTCATTTTCATTGGCTAGTTAAACAGGGGTTTCATATTAGCGAATCAAAACCTTCGACAGAGTACCGTTACGTGGATTTGATCGTTAAGGAAATTAGTTGAGCGCAACTCATCGAGCTAGCTAGACGTTCAGACGTTCAGAAACTCAAACAGTGAAGCAAACGCGAAAAGGACTTCGGATGTATTGTTTGTCGAACCTGAACATTCGCGCTACAACAATAGAATCGGTCGAACTTTAGCGGCAACGCGTGTAAGTCTGAAGACACAACTACGCTCTGTGCGATTGAACACCATTTCATCGCCGTCTTCTCTGCACCAAGTTGTCGCTGCCAACGTCGCCGCCATGCCATGGTTACCACCGTTCTCGGGTAAAAAGGTAGGCATTTTTATATAAAACAGTCCGAATTCAAGCGTAAATTATGCTGCTTGCGGAATTTGCATGATGCGTTTGCTTAAAAACATTATGGTTACTCAGATGTTGTTATTGCGTTTTCAGATGTGCGCAGTCGTGAATCGAGTTGCTGTTCTCCACCTTCTCCACCGGAAATCCAGAATGCCGCATGTCGTCACGATCATAGACGAGCCATGTCTGTCGACAACATCATGCATTCACACATCCGCTGGCGCCATCACGATCGCCGTTCGACTCACATCGAAACGCGGCATCGCCAAAACGCGTCGGTATTCCCCACCTTCGCCACCGCTACCGCAAGTCCGGAATGCCGTGTGTCGTTACAATCAGAGACGAGCCAAATCTTTCGGCGGCAACTTCACGCATTCACACATCCGCCGGCGCTGCCACGATCGCCGTTCAACTCGCATCGAAACAAGACATTGCCAAAGCGCTACAAGGGAAACAGGCTGAATTCTGCACCACGAGACTACTTCTTTCAAATACCTGAGCATCCGATGTTACCGCAGCAACAGCCGGTATCAAGTAACTCCGCTTCGTATGTCCTGTCCGTGTCTTGTCTCTTTCTCTGTGGGCCACTACGACGTATCAGTGTCAACGCCCGATTCTATGTTCAGTGTTGTTTAGTTTTGTGACGAGGGGGTTGTTACGGGGGACCGTTGCAATTCCCGGATGAGATCCAGGGCCAATCGACTGGGTGTCCTGAAAAAGTTCACACTGTTGATTGGATTCCCCTGTTTGTGTATCCAGACCTGGTGCTTGTGGTGGTTTGTGGACGAGACCAATGTTGCTTGTCTGTTCGATTTACGTGTCTGTTATGTGTATGTACTGTGTTATGTTCGATTTGCGGAGAAAGTCACCGAAGTCACCAAAACGTCCGAAACGACGAGATTCGAGTATCACTTCGCAAGAGAACACTTGACATGGTGATGAACGATATAAATCTGGAACGTTAACCTGCAAACAAAACAAAAACAACGAACATTGCATGAATCGTTATGCCTATTACCATGCTTCATAGGCCTACGCTTCGTTCCATTCAATAAAACGGTGACAAATTATTAATAACGCCTATGTTGTATTTATAGTTAAGTTTGCCTCGGTGAGCTCGTAATCGTGAGTTCCGCTCCAATTCCAACTAGCCCGAAAAACTACCGAAAATAGTTTATATAGGCCTATTACTGTGTACACACATACGCCCATAGGCATGCACGCACGCAAACACACATCATTTGAATATAATTGTACATTTCACATTCACACATTTATTTCAGTAACAGTTTATTGTTAACAGTAATGCACGCAGCCTAAACACACGTCGCCCTATCCTTCAGTCGGGTTGCGGCGAATGTAATCTTGACAAAAGGAGTTGAAATGCGTTAAAATAGTATGATAAGTTTTGACACTGTACAAATTGCAAACAAGGACGAACTTTGGTGCTGAAAATACGGTAGTTGGATACACGGTCAAAATAATACAACTGCCACGTCATATATATATATATTTTGCCACGTCATATATATATATATATGCCACGTCATATATATATATATATATGCACGTCATATATATATATATATATATATATATATATATATATATATATATATATATATATATATATATATAGACGTGGCAGTTGTATTATTTTGACCGTGTATCCAACTACCGTATTTTCAGCACCAAAGTTCGTCCTTGTTTGCAATTTGTACAGTGTCAAAACTTATCATACTATTTTAACGCATTTCAACTCCTTTTGTCAAGATTACATTCGCCGCAACCCGACTGAAGGATAGGGCGACGTGTGTTTAGGCTGCGTGCATTACTGTTAACAATAAACTGTTACTGAAATAAATGTGTGAATGTGAAATGTACAATTATATTCAAATGATGTGTGTTTGCGTGCGTGCATGCCTATGGGCGTATGTGTGTACACAGTAATAGGCCTATATAAATATTTTATATATATATATATATATATATATATATATATATATATATACACACACACACACACACACATATATAAATCACGGTTCGAAATTACGCTTGTCCTTCACCGGGACAACCTGATTTGCTACCGGACAAGTTAAATTGCCATAACACGTCCGTCGGACAACTTAGCTGTTTACAACCAGAACAATCCCAGAAGATTAAAAAAATTGCTGCTTGTGGGACAAGTGGATTGGTGTAAGACCAAGTAATCTTTTGTTTCGAATATTCGTATATGTTACACTTTTGAAATATATCGATAGCTGTCAGTGAAATTTAGAATGTCAACATACTCTTTATTTATGGCCTAGTATCCTATTCACTGACCTAATGGATTACAAATATACAGTATTTTAAATGAAAATACCCTCAAATTGTACAATGCATATGGTGGCATGTGTTCCACGCAACGACAAATATTGTAATACGAACATTTATTAATTGGTAAAACGGGTGTTTTATGTGATGAAGTCAAACAGTCAAGGCCTTTCTGATTGCTTGCGAGTATCATGTTTTTAACTTGTGTAACTTTGTAGGAAATGGTCCGATTTGCGAAATGGTCCGATTTGCGAACTGTTCGCTACAGGCTAGTGTCTTTTCGAGAACTGGCCATGATGCAATATGACGTATTGGAAGTTTGATTTTAATCTTCTTTTTTGCAATTGGTACACTGTTAGAAAAATTGACCCAACAGGCATAGTCCAACACGTTTTCTGGCAATCACATGGTGGTCTTAGATATTTTATAAATGCAAATATTATGAACTAACAAATACACCTATATGATCAACCAGAGCAAGCAAATATTAGTATTAATCAATAGAAGTATGCCTTCATTTCTTCATCCTATCGGGATGATACCAAATCTACCACTGATCCTTTTGTAACTCGATTGCCACGGTCAGGTCTCTTGCCAGTTTAATGGCCATTACCTAAAACAGATGTGCAGTAACATGATGCTAGTATTTTTGTTTAGTTACTATTTTAAGAATGGTGTGTAGAGAACGTCTACAGGAAGCATGTAATGAAATATTGATAACACAATGGGAATACCACGTTGACTGCGGGAGAGAATGTGTCATAGTACAGTTGTTGGCCTATACATTTACTAGCCATCAGTCTGTCTCACCGTTCACGTGCTCCGTCTATTCCCCGTTCTCCCTCCCTGCCTGCCCCCACCCAAGCTCTTCCTTCATCCTCCATCCATCTTCTTCTATCTTTCCTTCCGTCCTCCACCTCTCTTCTTCCGTCTTTGTATCCCCCACTCTCCGTCCCTCCCTCCCTCCCTCCGTCCCTCCGTCCCTCCGCTCTCTCTCTCTCTCTCTCCTCCCTCCCTCCCTCCCTCTCTCTCTCTCTCCCTCCCTCCCTCCCTCCCTCCCTCTCTCTCTCTCTCTCTCTGTGTGCAAAATTCCTACTTAGGTCATCATTTGGTTGACGATGAATGCCTTTCGTTAAACACGGTTGCTGAGAATTTAATTTGAAAGCAGAACACTCGTAATAATATACAATAATACACAACCTTGTAGGTGCTCAAATGTACTATTAATATATACATGTGCATGTTTGTGCGTTTCATTTGCGAAGGGGTTAACACACCTCAGGTATCAAGACGGCGAAGAAGAGTGCTGCTACTACCCTCATGTGATGTTCAATCCATGTACCAAAGGCTTTGAGACAACCTTGTAGATAGATCTTCTTTGAAAGATGGTAAGCCTGAAAAGAACGTTTCCACATTGACGAACAAACGATGTTTTCTGTCGAAACTGGTTGCAATAAAAATTAAACTACACATTTTTACAGGAATAATAGCAACAGCATCGCAATGCAAACGACGTCAAAACTCAGCTTGTACTGAATTAAACATCTAGCGTTATAAATACTTGATAGTGATACGTAAACAGCGAGTGAATCTCTACAAATACTGTCATTATTATCAATTCAGAAGTACCATTCGTGTAGCTCTCACGCCATTGGCAAATTCGTTAAGCCGTAATGAATATCTCTAGGCAGACAGTAATTTTATGCTAAAGAAAAATGCGCAATATGTAGTTAGTCTGTCGAATAACGAAATTCCAGTTCTGTGCAAAACCATACAACACTATGAATACATTATGCTCGGTAGCATATTCCCATCAGATACCAGTGTAATACAACATCTACTTACAGATTGGCCAACGACGTCGTAGCCACACATGATGTTTAGCAGCTTGTTCTGCGAGGGGGAAATTAGTCAAGTTTGAATGCTGTTCTCTATAGACATCTTGATAATTGTAATGATAATTGTATTTAAGAAAATCATATTTCAAAAGCAGGATTCAAATTATTATCTTCGAATAAGGTTCATTGTTTTACGTGTAATAGAGATTTACTCCGTGAATATAATGGTTTACCAATTATAGGACGTGTTATCTTGCAGCACTTGAAATACACGCTATGATTCACATCACATCCGAGATGAGCAGTTCTAGGCTTCACACACATATTTAACTTTGACTATATTAACATTCACAAAGGCATTGTCCATTTTCCACACGGTGCATGAAAGTCACGACATTTTCCATCAAAGTTCTGGAACAATTACTCTAAATACATGTGCATACGTGTCTAATGCTAAGCGAGTCAGACTACACTTTGGTAAATATCAACTTAACAGTCCACTCGGCATTTCTGTTCTTCTGCTCTACGACGTGCAGATATGCATATACCTCTTAATATTTGGCGATTGCATTTATATATTTCGTTGTTATCGTGTATTTTATATCGGTTATGTTGACACTGTGCTTGGTGAAAGAAACCCACCCATACAGCGTTGCAATTAACTGATCATAACGTTCTTCTTCAATTTGCTGTCTGTTACAGGAGTCGCTGATCGTAGTGCTCCAATGTCTATACGCTTGCGTGCGTTTTATTTATTCTTTATGCCCTTTCATAACAACGAAGCGAGACCACACGTGTTTTTATTATCTGCCGACCGCTGCTTACTTTATTACGAGCTTGTATCCTGATGTACACAACCTCATTGTATCCCGTTTAAATCTGGATTGTTGTTTTTAATCAATTTGGATCATTGCGGGCTCATAATCGAGACTGACTTACTTTCACTGGCTTGCAACAGGTATGTGGTACGCCACACCGGGACACACTTTTGTTGGATTTCGAGCAGTTGTAGTACATGTTGTGTCCCCAGTCTTTGTAGCCTTCTTCTGAGAAGGTGTAGCCACAACACTTGAACTGTGTAAGACGTCGGGGGAAACACAGTAATTAGTACATGGAAGTGGACAGTAAAGATCTGGTAGGACCTGTTGGCCCCAACACTGGAACTGGCAAATAATGTTGCACGCAACAACTTGTCAGAAAAGAACACGCATTCACTTTCAATTAAACCTGCTTATAAACAATAAAATATAATTGTAATAATTTTAATCAAATACACTCCAAACGGTAAGATTTGTATTGTCTTCGTGTCAGTGTCCTAAGAGCATGCGTAAGCATATCATTGTGTGTTCTTCGGAACGAGCTACGCCACAAACAAAATGCATAGCAAGTCTCGGATAACCAAACTGATTAACTGGACAAAAAACGTCTGTTTGTGACTAGGTAAATTTAACGTTGCCATATAGCGTTGAGAGCTCTCTTACACCATACCTTCCGCTGCATGGCGTCAATCACGGCTCCCACGTTTTCATCGTCTTGGTATCTGACAATAGCAGTTTTCAAAATGGGTTCAGGGTCGAGCATCCGCACCTTGTGGCGGAACGAAGGTACATAATATAACGTCGATATAGTCAATAGCAACGAGTACTCCACAAACACGATGAATGTCAGGCCGATGTAATACTGCAACAGTGTCAGTTACCGGCCTTACAGCACTAATGCATTATCATTTCTGAATTTATAATAGCATGTTGCTCAACATTAGCAACATATTTCAACATCAATAACACCGCAGAACCAGTGTATCACTGCCTTTTAACACCAATGTACTACTACAATAGTGCACTAGTGCCATCATAACGACACCAGCATGCTTCCACAACAGTATGTTTTTTATCTTATAACACCAGTATACAACAGTATTTAATAGCACCACCCTTACAACACATGCTACTACTACTAATACTACTACTACTAATATACTACTTCTACTACAACTACTACTACCACTACTATACTACTTCTACTACAACTACTACCACTACCACTACCACTACTACTACTACTACTACTACTACTACTACTACTACTACTACTACCACAGTACCAGCTTTTCATCAACATACAATTACAATAGTTTCAGCCTTACTACATCTACCACAATGACATTATCAACATTCTTCAATGTGGCTCTTTCCTTTGTGAATGGCCTGCTTCCACTGTTGTAGATCTTGTGCAATAATCTCCCAGTTGTCTACGGTGATGTGTGTAGCCTTTAGGTGTCGTTTGACTACATCTTTGTATCGCAGCCGTTGTCCACCATGAAGACATTTCCCTTTGGCTAATACAGCCTTTGGAAATCTGCTGTCATTCATACGGGTGATATGTCCAGTCCAACGGAGTTGGGAAGCCGTTAGAGTGGCTTCTATGCTGGACATATTAGCCCGTCTCAAGACTTCAACATTTGGAATGTGATCTTTCCATGAGATCCGCAGGATTTGCCGTAGATGTCGGAGATGCACTTTGGAAAGATTTATAAAATGGCGACGATAGAGAGTGTACGTCTCTGCTGAGTACAGTAGTGTTGGAAGCACACTTGCCTTGTACACTTTGCACTTTGTGGAGACTGAAATACCATGTTGTGACCATACACGCTTCCACAATCCTCCAAAGGCTCCAGAGGCAGCTTGAATACGGTTGTTAATTTCCATATCAACGGGGTTGTCAGATGCAACAGTGCTGCCTAGGTATGTGAAGTTCTTTACTGATTTTAGTGGCGTGCCATAGAATTCAACACGTGGATCAGTCTTACAAGAACAAATACAAATCCCCTTTCCTCTTTCACTTTCATTTGACTCATTAAACTATCCTTACATTCTTTTTAAATATATGTTTTTGTTGAATGGACTACCTCACATGGAAGTTCGTTCCACAGTTTAATTCCGTTAAATTAAAAAGACTTGCTACCGTGCTGTTGTATATTCAAATACACCACTTACCATCTTGAGAAATGTCATGTTCTCACGCAGTGACCCGACACAGCCCAAGAAGCCCATAATGTAGAGGAGAAAGCCACACATGACGACCACAATGGCAGGGTCAAACACGATGTCCAAAGCCTCATTGATCGGGCCCGCCTTGTCGAGAATAATCCACACGCCCGCCACTGTTACCAGCATTCCACCTAACTGCAGTAACCGCGATTAAATCAGACTCTACCGAAACAGCAAATAAACTTACTAATAAGACATGTGAGCAATCATTATATGTAATAATATTCGTAATTGTGCGGCGTTGCATTTTACGAGTCACTAGTTGGTTCACTAAACACATCTCTGATACTGAACAGAACAGTTTATACATATTTTAAACACGCGTACACAAAATCTTTGATCAAATATACTATTTCGTTATGATTTACGTACAAACGTATTTGCGCGCATGCGCGTATATTTAAACAATTTCAGATACTAATGGTTTACTCTATTAAATATCATTCCATAAACTATTATGTTATAATCTCTATAACGTATTATTTCATATTGAATCGCTCAGACACACTACAAATACCCAAACCTCGAACGGTTTCTCAAAGTACATGTATCCGATCGTTCCGATCATCGACTTATTTGTTGGTCATGTTTTAATGCATAGAGCCACGGACCACCAGGTGCATAAACTCAAGGGCTCATCGTATTATTCAGTTACCAGCCATTAAAATGTGACTTCCTTGACAAAAGATAAACGCTCAAATTGTATGTCTAGTGACATTGTCCTACTTCTTCTAAATTCTAAACACGAATCATGGGCATTAGAAACGTATACTACTTGTATTACGTCATAATTTGATGTTTGAGAAGATTATGTCCCAGCATGTTCATGACTTGTGAACTTATCTGTTTCTCCTACACGTCATCTAGAGCTCTCTTAACGTAATAAGCATTCCAATGTTTACTGCTTCCAAGACTAATATAGTATCCGGCAGACTCCCCACATGTTTGTATCTTCTCCCTGAGTGAGTGGCATCCTGACTTGACAGAGTTAACTTCAGGAATACAGGGTAAAACACAGTAAGTTCTTTAAGAAAAAAATGTAATCCATCATTTGTATTTTGTCACACATGCTTAACCAAGTTAATGTGTTATTTGTATGGTGGGTCTTCCATGTTAAATCAGCATGACTCCTGTAACATATTTTGATGTGTCCACGCATGCACGCACGTACGCATGCACGCACGCCCGCCCGCACGCACGCACACACGCACACCTATAATCACGCACTACAGACTACAACGAAGCTCTTACATTTTACATTAGGCGTGCCTTATTTATTCTAAATGTAGCAAATTTAAGCATATCAAAAACATTTCCTATTGAAATGATAAACAAATCAGTGACTTCCATGACAGATGGGAAGTTTTCCTAACTACATTAAAACATTTATATTATACATTACGCCAGCCCTAATTACGTTACTATAAGAAGATTACACACATACACGATGTTGTTGTTTCTAAACTTTACATGTCTCATTACGCCAGCCCTAATAACGTTACTATAAGAAGATTACACACATACACGATGTTGTTGTTTCTAAACTTTACATGTCTCATTACGCCAGCCCTAATAACGTTACTATAAGAAGATTACACACATACACGATGTTGTTGTTTCTAAACTTTACATGTCTCATTACGCCAGCCCTAATAACGTTACTATAAGAAGATTACACACATACACGATGTTGTTGTTTCTAAACTTTACATGTCTCATTACGCCAGCCCTAATTACGTTACTATAAGAAGACAACACACATACACGATGTTGTTGTTTCTAAACTTTACATGTCTCATTACGCCAGCCCTAATTACGTTACTATAAGAAGACAACACACATACACGATGTTGTTGTTTCTAAACTTTACATGTCTCATTACGCCAGCCCTAATTACGTTACTATAAGAAGATAACACACATACACGATGTTGTTGTTTCTAAACTTTACATGTCTCAAATTTTCGCAAAGAATTACGAATACTTTTTTAAGAAGTCCAACACACAAACATTTTTGGGAGTTTCAACTTTAGGGAAAAGGGACTCATTTCGCCAGGCTTTTATAATTACCGTTACTTAAAAAAAGGACCCTTTTATTACATTTTAACAGGGGGTTGTAGTTTCTAAAATATGACATTTTCTCCCTTTACCGGGCCCGCCCTAATTAAAGTTAAAATTTTAAAAAGAACGCACAACCGATATTGTTGTTTTTTCCAACTTTACATTCTCAATAGACGGGCAGGGCCTAATTACGTGCACTAGAAAGATAGAACCCAAAACTGCATTTCACGATTAGTTATTTCTAAACCCATGACCCTGAGCTTTATTACGCCAGCCCTAATTACGTTACTATAAGAAGGGCAACACACATTTACACCGATGTTATGAGTTGCCTAAACTTGGACATGTCTATTACGCCTCGCCATTAATTTTTCATTGGCTATTTAAGAAGATACAGTAAACAGGTTGTAAGTTTCTAAACTTTACATGTCTCATTACGCCAGCCCTAATTACGTTACTATAAGATAACACACATACACGATGTTGTTGTTTCTAAACTTTACATGTCTCATTACGCCAGCCCTAATTACGTTACTATAAGAAGATTACACACATACACGATGTTGTTGTTTCTAAACTTTACATGTCTCAGATTATCTCAAAGAATAGCAGAAAATGCTTATTGTTGTGATGTCATGACATCACAAACATTATTAGGTAGTTTACATCTTCTCAGCTCACGAAATTGCAAGCAACTGTCATACCAAATGCATTCTGCTGCAGTTGTGTTGCCAGTTTACTAGTTTTAGCAGCCTACTTCGCCGTGGCCAAATGTTCCATTGAAAATGTGTTGTCCAAAAAACGATGTGGTTTTCTTATAGTTTACGACCTCCAGAGGAGATGTGTCGTCCTGAATTACGGGAATAGGAACGAAGGTACATATCCATGGTCTATTTCATATTTATTATCTCAAGTCATATTAATCATCAAAGTGTATTGTCCAGTTTGTTCTGAGTTACTATTTAATTTGTCAGAGAATGATGACGTGCTGATCAATCGCGTTGTCCGGTCAGCCAGCAAAATAATTGGAATGTCTTAAATCTGTCTGAAAGAGAACGCACGAACCGATATTGCAATATTTTTCTGCCAACTTCCATCAGACTTCTCAACGTGAGATCGGGGAGGGGGAAATTAACAGCCGGGGGGGGCACAGTGGAGAAACGAGTATGAACTGTGCAACATCTGCTATTACTACTACTACTAGTACTATTTTAGTAGAGCGCAATGACTCAGGGGTAGAGCTTCGGACTCGACTACGAGAACCCGGGTTCGAATCCTGTGCTACGGTGTTAAAACCTTGGGCAAGTTTTTTCACTCTACATTGCTCCAGTTCACTCAGCTGTATAAATGAGTACCTGCCTATAGACAGTGGTGGATATGTGTACGAGCGGCCTTCGCGCATTAATTTTAGCATATGGCTTGATGCTTCCCAGAGAAGCCGATATGGTGTCTGAGTGAACAGGTCTGTCAGGGAAGTAAAGTGTAAAGCGCTTTGAACGGTCCTGGGGACTGGATACTGCGCTACACAAGAACTTGCCTTTTTACTATTATTAACATTGTTCAGTGAAGAAACTAATATCATTATGTTGCGTTAATGTGAATTTCTACCACATGAATTTCCCATTTGGGACAAAATGTTATTGTATTGTATTTGTAACAAGTTTCAATTGTTTACACGAGATGACATTTACAAAAGTATGATGTATTAACTTGGAATGACTGAAGTACAGAGCAGAGCAAAACTGAAGTCCCTAGTGCAGGGACATCAAATATGTAAACACATGAGTCACGATGTTGTTTTCACAGTCATACCCGAGTTGGAAACTTACCCAGAAAAGAAAATTGAATACAAACATCAAATATTTCACAGCTGGTTCTGAGTAGTCGATTCGTCTTCTTCCTGCAAAAAAAGCAGTGTAAATCAAAGATTCGGTCGTCCGTAATAGCCAAATTGGCGGCGAACTGGACCACGTGGGTAGAAGTAATTAATTTTGTGTTCGTATATACTCGGAGTATTGGGACCAGGTCAAAATTCGTGATTCTGAAATATCTTGTTATAACCCTCTTGGCGTATTTTAATACTCCGCATGATCTCGCAGGTTTTATACATCATGGGAACAATTTACACAGCATTACCATGGCCTGGGGGGCATAGTGGGCGTTGCCGTTGCATAGACGTGGTAGTCGCGATAGAGCCTATGACTATGCTCAATAAAACATACATGTGTGATACCGTGTTTCCCCTGCTATGTGATGAGCGAGGTGGGCCACCTCGTGTTTTTCCAAGCCACCTCGTTCAAAATATGCCGGTATTGCAACCTCAATTATATATCTTGCTATAAACATGCTGTAGCGTAGTTTTGCATTTTTTCCTGTCTATTTCCCAGGGAATAGGTTAAGAAGCCCTTCAGAATGCACTATTTTGAAGGTAATTTTTCAAATAGTTATCTGGGTGGCCATGCCCCGGCCCCGGACACACATACTGCGCATCACGCATTCGGTGTTCGCTCAGCCCACCTTACCACCTCGCTCATCACTTTTAATAAGGTCTATAATTGCATTTTCTTGACCATTCTCTGGCTACTAAGGTTTGACGATTGATTTGACTTCTATGGACCATTTAAAAAGATTTAGCCCCCCCCCGGTTCCTCTCAAAAATGCTGGTATTTTCTGCCAGAGTGCCAAATCCAAAATGGTTGCTGGCACTAACACGAAAACATTTACGTATGAATAATAATTATTAATATAAATAATTATTCGAGCGCGATGCTTTGTTTATCCGGGTTCCGTTTGGAAGCGCTGTTTTGCTGTTTGGTGGCGCCACCGTTTGACGTATCCGACTACCTCAACCAAGACGAACGACAACGTTCATCACCAATTTGGCAGTTTTTTCAACAATGAATGTCTGCTATACCAGAAGCGCCCTAAAGACAGCGGGGGAAATACATCGAATTTGACGAAACATGTCAATCTCCATCATCCAAGAAACTATCAAAACGTGATGATCAACTTTCATCGAAGGACAAGTCGGCGTCATCGTGGTCGGACACCGTCAACGTCGCAACGACTCGAAAACGTGATCTATCGAAATATTCGACAATAAGCAAGCAGTGGACATCTAGTTACAGTCGAAGCGAATCGCCATCGGTTGTCGAATCTACTACTGCGGCCACAGCGTCAAGAAGTGACATACGCGATATGACTGACGATGATTACTGCATCTACTGCCACTGTGACACTGGCCAAACAGGTTCACCATTGGCAGAGCCAGAGGCAGAGGCAGAGCCAGAGGCAGATGTAGAGGAAGAAACTGACCTGTTCTTGAAAACAGTTGCAAAAACATTATGGGGCTTGTTATGTGTACTTGATAACGTGGTAATTTAAGTTATATATTAAACAAATATTGGTGTGAACTGGGAAGTATTTTTTTCTATTATTAATTAGTGTTATTTTATTGTAATCGTCTATACAGTTTTGATATTATATTATCTTCACGATACGGTTAATAAAAAAACCAGTTATAAGTGAATGTTCAGCAGTGCTGGCATTATTATAAGTGATAGGTGTGGTGTGTTTAACAATAACATTATTTTGTGTGTTGTGTTTCAGCTGTACTTGTTGATAGTAACTTTAGGAGACATATTGACTTGACATTAAGCTGCTATATAGTGTATTTGCAAATAGCTTGGGTGAAATACTCTTATTAATTTAAAATAATTCAGTGCAATTAATTAATTTATTTGTCATAGGCATTTTATTGCAGTTGTCTTTATAGTTTTAATATTATATTACAATTACTTTTTAGTTTTACAACAGTAATCAATAATTATATTGAAACAGTTACAACTGTTGTTTGTTTACTTAAATAAAATTAATATTGCATATTAATCATTGTTTGCACGACAATAAAATTATCACATACCCCCGGTATTTCCCTACAAGTGAAAAACTGTGTGTTTCTATAGCATTAGTCTAAGTGGATAGTGTGTTTCCTTGGAGATCCCTACTGTACTGAGTTTGACTTACAACATACATTTCGAGTATGGAATAAAAATCTAGTATCGATTGATCTCAAAGAATTCTGGTATCGAACCAGCAATATATCCATCGATATCGAAGAATTCTGGTATCGAACCAGCACTTTTTCTGTTGCATACTACTGAGAACTGTGTTCTATATGAATATTATACTTACAACATAAGCATCGAGTATCGAACAAAATTCAGGTATCGATTGGTATCGAACAAAGCATGGTATCTAACCACCACTAATGTGCACGCACTCCACGTTTGCAACTGGGACGAGTACGTCAGCTCTCTGCGCGCCATGCTGCCATGAAAGGTACCGTACGACAACAATAGGTATGGGAGGTGGCTGCCTGATTTCAGGGCTATGCTGACAGCCCTCCTTGTTGATCAAGTCGCCTACCTTCGTACTGACTTCACTCGATTCATCCAGGCAACCCCTACTCCAACATGGCCTGGGACATGTGGATCGAGTGTACCGTGAACAAGGGCAGCAAAATGAAGTCTGGCTGGCTCTCTATCCTCCAGAATGAGAAGTGCACTCCAGAAATGTGAACAATGTGGCCCGGATCAGGGCGTCTCACAACGTCCTGTCCAATCGAAAAGATGCCAAGAGGAAGCACGTGGAATGCGGCCCAAATTTGATGCGAAACGATGAGCAGTGCGTGCAAGACGGTGGTCGCCGGACTGTCAATCCAGGGGACGGTGGTTCAATCCCACCTACCGCCATTTCGAAACTTAGGCAATTTCGTTCACCCCACATTTGTCTGTCTTTCGGAACATACACTAAAACCCGGTGGTCCCTTCTATCTGGTGTCTATGCCAAGGGAAGTAAAAGATCCCAGAAGTAAATGTGTAACATGTAGTGGACTCACTGATTCTAGAGAAGAAAACTCCTGCGCTAGTCCAAGTTTGGGCTTTTTAGGAGGTAACCACCTGAGACCTGAGACCTGGTGACATGCATGCATGAGTTCGATTCCTTCCCGTCTGACCCGGCATCACCCACCCTCCGCACCCTACATTCAGCCATGCCTGCATCTGGTAAGCTCGTTGCTGATTTCAACTCAGCCCGTGTTGCGGGGGAGCAAAAATTGACCAGTTTCTTGCGAGAGCGGGGTTCAGTAAGAATGCCTCCCTCCATGCATCCGTTCCTCTGAGCAAACGATTGACGTTTGCCAAGGAACCAGGCACGAAGAAGCCCGGGAGGAACTCGCGGCGAAAGCTGCTGAGATGGAGCGGGCTGCTCTCAAAGCATTGATCAACCTGGTTGACGTCAGTCAACTTGTGGACGTGCATCAGTTGATGGAACATTGTGTTGTCGAGGAATGTATGGCCATATTCAACTCAAAAGGCACATACAAGACGCAAACGAGCAAGCTCACCCAGAAGCTCTCTGTGCAATATGTAGACCTGCAGGAACCCTATGTCGCTCTCGTCGACATGGGCATGATCTGGAGTATGGCAACTCCAACAGAAGAAGATCGGCAGACACAAGATGGCACCCCATACAAGTGGTCGGACTACGTGCACAAGGTGTCATCCATTATCCTGGCCTGCCATGGCGATGCCAACCATATCATCTGTGTGAACGACCCGTACGTCGCAGCATACTCGAATAAAGACGACGAGCGAGACCTACGGGTGTAGGGTAAGGCACATGTCCCCAACACCTACATGAAATAGGCAGACCCTTTCCCCGGTGCCAGAGCGTTCAAAACGCTGCTGTGTAGCGTCAGCAACAAGGGTCGGCTGCAAAAATTGATATCCTACTACCTGACCGATCTAACACATAATGTTGACGCAGAGATTATCTACTCAGTTGGCGCCCACTGCAGAACTACAATGTTGACCAGTCTGAGTCTGAGGCTGACACAATGTAAACTCCAAAAACCCACATATTCCCTTCTCGTTCAAGTTACGTTTTCGCTCTACCGAATGGTGGCCATCTTTGACCGGATGGCAGTCATCTTGGATTTATGGGTCAAAATTATGTCATGACGTCATACTGATGTCAGAATCGGAATCCTCGTGGTCGACGTACCCGCAAAAGTGTCTTCAATGAAGACTTCATACATGCTTCTAGGTGCTCTGGTGCAAAATTTACGTTTTCATTCTACAAGATGGCGGCCATCTTGGATTTAAATGATGTGACAGCGTCAAACTGATGTCAGAATCTGAATCCTCGTAGACGACTTACCCGAAGTGTCTTCATACGTGAATGTTGGCGCTTTGGTTCAAACGTAAATATTTCGAGATCATTTTGGATTTGGCCCTCTGGCGGAAATGCCAGCATTTTTGAGAGGCATCTGGGGGCTAAAGCTTTTTTAAATGGTCCATAGAAGTCAAATCAATCGTCAAACCTTAAGCTTAGCCTTAGGCTTAAACTTAGTCTTAGTAGCCAGAGAATGGTCACAAAACTGCAATTCTAGACCCTATTATTTACTCAGCCTCAGGGAAACACTATAATAAAACTACCTTTCTGATAATTTGTTTCCACAACTTTGTTGTATCGTATGTGTATTTTTTTTTAATTTAGATTAATCAGGTTTTTATTTTTAATGCTAAACATAGTCGTCGATTAGGCCCCGGGCCGAATAATCCCCACGGCCACGCCAATGGCAATGATCAATACACGCCTAGCCATGCCATGGCATCATAAATTGAATACGAAGCAGCTAGCAAACCTCTCGATGTCCTGTTCGGTGACTTCGGCGTTACTGTCAATACTTGCACTGGGTCTGGGGGTAATAACTCCGGTTTTACTTGCACTGCGGGTAATTTGACGCTTTTTTCTGTTGACTTTCTCAATTTTTTGCTTGCAACGCTAGCCTGCTGGCGCCGGGTGTCGCCAGCACCGACTTTAGTCTGGACATTATCGGTGGTGGCACCAACACGACCAACATTCATAGTCGTCCTTACTTAGCTAAGCCACACGATGTTCTAAATATAATCCTCAAATAAGCCATGAATTCGTAACACACATTCGAAAAAGCCTCTCAGACGACAAGCAGAAAACACATCCGGTGCATTTGCCGTGTGTGGTGTCTCAGTGAAATGTTAGCCTATTTCTTTTAGTCCATTTGACAGCCTTAATGGCCGATTTTGGTATCCGGTTTACGCTGCACACGCAGTACCACGAGAGTAATTCAACTAAACAGCGATGATCGTGGTCACAGAGATAAACCCACACATGTACATATTTGCCCCAAAACAGGTTGTACAGCGCGAAAGATTTTCATTCTTCATTACTTGTCAAGATCGCCAAGCACAAGTAGTAGCCGATATTAATGTCATGGCAAACACTATAATAATCGATTAAAATGCATGTAAACCGTGCTCACTGCTTCTGCTTGTACTTATTCTTCGGAAAATATAGCTATTTGGGGCTGTTTGGGGACATCTAGATTATTACAACCAACAACAAAACAAGCCCTAACTATTAACATGGAGAAAATGGAATTCTTGCCCCCAAGTGACCCCAGCCTCGTTTTCGAGCGCGAGACTTACATGGCCTATCCTCTCCAAACCGCGATTGCCTCGGGTAGCGGCTTTGAAGATTGACCTTGCTTATCTATGTCAAGAAGGGTCACGTGATCTGGGATGTTCGATTGGTGTTCGGATTACTCGAGTTACTCGCGTAGCTCATTCGAAGTCGGCCAATAATGTTCAACAGCCAACCTAGAAATGTTCTAATCCATGAACTGTTTTGTTGATTTAGACTTGTATCGGATCCTAGAAAAATTCAACTTGGTTGCCCAAACGGCAACTTTGGGCAACTCTGGTAATTTGCATAAATCCAAGAGGGCGACTGGTCATATCTTTAAAAGTTTGTTTTAGAACCATTTGTCCTAGAATTATGTATGACACCTCTTGTTATGGATGTCTTGGAATGTAAACGTCCCTCCCGCACAGCAGATACCCTAAAGCATGCATGTATCCAGAAGTAAGTTACATAAATATCCATCTCCTGTTTCAATTTTTTTACCGTTTCCGGCCGCTCGATGAGAAGAACGTGTGGATGTTTACAAATAACTGAACGCGTCAAACAACCTCGATGAAATAGAAAATGGTTTCACTATCGTTACTTCACCTTTCAAAGGTTTTCTGTTTGGTTCATAAGTTAAAGATGAGACTACAAAAGGTCGAATGCATGGTCAGTTGTTTAGTCATGGCCGTTTCCGTGGCATGTTTATGAAAAATTACTGGATAAGTATTTTCGTATTGTAATTGGTAGCCTGCGTTGCACACTATTATACACTAACATAGTCTGCCAACAACCATATATTTATTTGTCAGATTGACCCGCAACCACGGCACACAAACCGCAGACAAAGCCATCAGCTGCTTTCAGTTTAAGGGAAGTGTCACCTCCCATCCTGCAGAATATCTGGACCACTCGTACAGTGATGAATCCAGAAAGTAATTCATGTGGTACAGGGAAATGTGACTGCTGTTATAATCGCAAGATGGAAGCACTTGCATGATCGGTTTTATTTCTGACCACAAGGTGGCAGAGCATGTTGACCGACTTTACTCGAAGTATTGGTTCACTGTTGTATTTGCACGTTTCCCCCCCAAAAGTAAGTGTCATTTGTGATGTTTTAAATGTTTTAAACTACCTCATCCTGTTAATAGGTCAGTTTATTACGTCACCCAATCATAGAGCCAAAATAACAGGGGCCGCATGCATGGCCAGGGACTAACTCGTGAAACTGGGTATAACTCGGTTGCGAGGTCGCAAGGTCGCTAATCCGGTATGCATGAGCACCGCATAGGCTCGATTTTAGGCTGTTGCCCGCACATCTCTAGGCTCGCTAGCTAGGAGGTGTAACTCTTAGGCGGTGGTGAAAAATGGCGGCCGTGGTAGTTTGGAGAAGTAAATACAGGAGGAATTTGAAGCGAAATCGGGTATTCCGGAATAGGAGGAATCCACTGGATATGTACGACGACGTGGAGTTATACGACAAGTTTAGATTTCGCCGACACGATATCCTTACAATCGTAGATGAACTGCGAGACGACTTAGAGTACCCCGACACGCGACAAGGTCCTTTGCCGGCTACTCTGCAAGTTGTAGTGGCTTTGCGGATGTATGCAAGTTTGTTTCTAGAACTTGGTGGCTGAGATCATCGGCATCGACCAATCAACCGCATCCCGAACCATCTACCGTGTGACCAACGCTTTGGTCGCTCGGATGCATGAGTAGATCCAGCTACCGACGCAACAACAAGCCGACCGGCACAAGGCGAAGTTCCTCCGGCTAGCAGGATTCCCCACCGTGGTGGCATGCATTGACGGGACCCACGTCCGCACGAACACGAATATGTCAACAGGAAGAATTTTCACTCGATAAACGTCCAGGTAACGTGTGATTGATCAAATAGTTAACATTTCCCAAAACCTTTATGCAATGTGACTCTGTTGTAACATACTAGGTAATTACCTATTTACTGAACTTTTTCTCGAAGTACTTGGAATTAATCTGTGTGTTTTGCGTGTGCATGTGTGTACCAAAGCAACCATTGTAAAAGCATACGAATACATGATCAAACATAGATTTAAATACAACTTCATAATTGAAATATAAATAAATTGTATTAACTATTTGTAAATGTATTTGCAAATAATATTTCAAGTGCTTTTATTTGAGTACCGTTATTATTAAATGAAGAGTTAGATTTCATTCGCTTTTCTTCAGTCAAAATTGTCACTAGATCATTTGAAAATTGACCACATTTTCTAGTAAGAAAGAAAACCATTATCACTGAGGTCATACCATTGAAAGCAGGGTAAATTGTCTAGTTGTCACCTGTGAGCAGCTTGGTTTTGTTACTAATAAGACTGCTAATACATATTTGCTCTGTATGGTCTGAGGGGAGGTAGGAGTTTCTCAAACAGCATTACTTGCCTATATTGTTGACATTTGACAGCATACCAACTGTAGCTATATAGGAATATATCATGTTATAATGACACAAATATGATGATGTATTGATTTGACCACATATACAGGGTCCTTGAATAATAATTATTATTCACTTATGTGAAACACCTATACACTGTACATTGTGAAACAGTTAATGTTGCCTCTTGTGCCAGTCACTGATGTTTCCTCTGATTAAAGTAGCAGCCTTATTTACACTGGCCACTTAATTCCAATTAGTAACACCAGACACCTGCCCACAGCCACCAGCTCCTACTATTGTTTGTTCAAGTGCTCCTTGCAGCTGATAGATAACACATGGCTACACTTTGAGGACAGTATAGTATATAATAGAGATTCTTGCATGCTAGGTGATTATTGCTTGAATGGAAAGGGTGTTTTTATTAAAGATCAAGGGAATTATGTGGGATACTTGGATCTTTTTACCTATGTTCACTTTTTGGTATTTGCATGTTTAATGCTATAAATGTGTTTAAATGCAAAAACATTCAGGTACTATTTTACTGTGTCATTTAAATTTAACAATAAAGTGCTGTTTGAAATGCATCAGTTACAAAAGAAATAATTTTATTTCACCCCTGTGCTAATGACCACTTCTAAATAAAATTTAAGACACAGTTTTGTTTCATGCACAAACTAGTAATAACTACACAATATAAAGTATTAAAAACAAATACATTGACTAATGTATAAAAACATGCACATTAAATGAGTGTCATCTGTCTCTGTTGCAGTTGATATGTGATGCTGACATGAGGATTATGAACTGCACTGCCATTTGCCAAGTGGCCGGGTTCAGCGCAAGATTCCAGAATCCTGAGGGAATCGCAGCTGTTTGCAGCATTCGAGTCGCCACGAAAATCATTGACTGGTGTGTTTCTTGGAGACAGTGGGTATATATTCTCTCAACGATCCTCAACACGCTGAATCAACAGGAATGGTCATACACAGATGCCCACTGTGTCAACATAGCTGTCAAAGTAGCAGTTAACTGCTGCTTTAGTGGCTCCACTTGCATAAACCAGCTGGCATCTGGCTCAGGCTGTGGTGGAGGTTCTGGCAGTGGTGCAGGCATCACAGATGATGATACATCTGGAATGCCAAAACATGTTCCTTTAGTAACTTATTTGAATTAGTACGTGTACTTTATTATTGACATAGTCAATCATGTTTTCTGTAACTGAAGAATAGAGTCACTATACCTGTATGTCGCCATGATTCAGTCTTACCCAACATGCTATTTACTCACATAATATACAAGACGTTCACTAGATTTAAAATGTATGTACACTCCCAACATGTGTGTGTGTGGTGTGTGTGTGTGTGTGTTTGTGTGTGATGTGTAAGTATGATTATTGTTTAGAATTTAGAAGGTGACAGATCATTGTAGATGTGACAAAGTGTGGATATTGACCTCTGTCCTATTATGTAACTCTACCAGTCACCAACTTGGTCCACCACCAACTCTAGGGCTGACCATGCTCTTGTGTATTGCTATTGTAGTATAATTGCCCTGGTCATGGATGCCTGTCACTTTATGGTGACTGCCTGTAACTTGAGTCCCCCACTCTGCTATTTTTATGATGGCTCTCTCTCTCTCTCATACTGGGATGCAACCCTCAATGTTTACATAAGCTGTTTGACATTGCTAATTAGATATGGAAATCAAAGATTAATTGAGATTGCTCACCTCATGCATCCACTGGCAGAGCCATAGCCTGCCCATCACCTGTGTCCAGCATGAAGCTGTCTGTGCCTTGCACTGAAACATGAACATTATAAGTTTTGTAAATATTACATATTTACGTATTGTGTTAATAGGTTATTTTCATTGTATCGTGTATGAGTTGCATATTACTGTACATAATAATTATTTCTGTATAACAGTTCTGCATAAGAGTTTCTTTCACAATACAACTGTTTGTAGCACTCAAATCATTATATAAATTTGAATATAGGCATATGTTTGATTTACTAATGGATGTTGAACTATTATAAATAAAGTGTCATGATATGTTCCATTAATGCATTTGGTTCATTTTTATCGAAATGAGAATTATATAGTTGTAATAATTGTACTCCAACAATAATTACATATACTAGTATATGTTTTAATATAAATTAATTTTGTGTTATAATTTATGTTATCAACAAGTGTGAAAACAGTCAGTCCTCGCTTTAGGGCCACTTAATTTTGTTGTAATATATCACAAGCATAAATATCACAAAATAAAATAATTAAATTTAAATAAAAACACTGTTTGGGATTTTATTTCATTTGTTTAATTTCTATTACTTTTTTTTTAGCAGAGAAGACACTGTAGTAAATAAGGAATTGTACATAATACGGTGACACTTACAGTACAACACACACCACAGTGACCACAGACAGTAATCATTCGTTTGACGAGATGTGAATACTCACCATCAATTCCGTTGTCACATCGCCATATCGGTTCCTTCACCAATTGTATCCATTATGATATCAGCATACAGCGGGGGTGTGCTTGGTGGTCTGCCTACCACTTTTCCCTGATCACGTAGTGCGTTCAAAGACCGCAGATTTCAAATATTTCCCCTTTTGTTTAGGTCGTCCTCCGTTCTTAGACTTAGCGCCATCCCGAGCGAATTCACTTCAGCGTTGAGCTCGCCTCTCGCCAAACTTCCTTTTTATTCTTTGTTACCGAATTTTGTAACTTGCTCATCAAAATACTTTTTTCGTTGCCGATTCCCTCAATTAAAAATATTATTTCGTCATCTCGACAGGTCGGCTTATGCTTAACTTTTTTCTCTACGCGCTTCCCACCTTCGCTGACTTCCGTGCCAAGCTTAATGTAAACAAACACTGACCACGTCCTGCGATGAACCGCCGCTTTGACCCTGTGCGTCACCGCGCGCGTGCGCAATGCGGCACAATTCGTGGGGAATCCCTGTTTCGAAGCGGTAATAGCTTTTCAAACTGACTCTCAGGATCGCGGTCTGCAGACCAACTATGCGGCGGCTAAATCGCACTGCGACCGGCTCATGCATACCGACTGAATCACTCGCTAGGCCACGGCACAGTTAGTCGGAGGGTAGTGCCTGTGCGGCGCCTAACCTAGTCTGGGGACATGCATATGAGCCCAGATGCCTTCTAGGGTGGTCTGTAAGGGTGTGTAGTAATTTTATTGGGTGGTTTATTGACATTGGCCCCATTGCACCAATATCATGATGTCTTTGAAGTACGTGGTTAATTGGATACAATTGTTTCAACCCAATGGAAGCCATTGAGTCGTCTCAGACACAATCCAATAAGGGCAACATTTGCTATGGAATAAAGGAAATAATCCAAATACACATGCTCAAGCCATCCAGGCATGGACCATGGATTTGGGGTAATACTCGGTAATACAGAGACTCATCACCATATTAAGTTTGAGCTGAATCGGCTGAGAGTGGGTAAGAACTGTGTCAACCCTTTGTTTGGATGGGTAAGAAATTGATTACTTCTTGAAGGTTTTTGTGGAGATAAACGATAGACGTAAATGTTCAGGCACATGAATGTCATGATGCATGGCATTGTCATGACTAACAAAATGATTGTCCTGCAAAGGCTGCATTAATCCCTAGCTGACTTCGACCACACCAGAAACATTGCTAATCACCGCTGTCTTCTTGTAATCATTTTTCTTGTTTCAGATGACTGAAATGCATAACATCTCGGAAGTGTCTGCAATAATTTGATCAAGTTGCACACACCCGTGCTCAGATCCGACAACAACTGTCAAGTTGCACAGACCCGACAACAACTGTCAAGTTGGACAGATCCGACAACTGTCAAGTTGCACAGACCCGACAACAACTATCAAGTTGCACAGATCCAACAACAACTGTGAAGTTGCACAGATCTGACAACAACTGAGAAGTTGTTGTCACTAACACAAAGTTATATAGAAGACATATAGCCAAGTGACTAAAGGTAAATACCTTGAAGAACAAGAGACACCACGTGACTGTCTCTTGTGGGACATTAAAATGCAGATACATATCTGCATTTAAAGAGACCAACTCACAGGTGATGGGATTAATTGTGTCAGTTACGGAGTGAAGTATTCACAGAGTTAACATCTGAAGACATGAGAAACATGGTCAGGGTGACTGTTTAAAACTGCACACTAATACTCCTTGGAGGTAAATTCTTGACCATTTAAATGTGACATTTGAGCAAAACGTATTAGTATGAAAATCTTACAAATTTTGCGCCTGGTCGACAGACAGATAATTCCATGCAGATTGTTTTGGGTTAGTGTGGAAACAGATTAGATAGAGCTGTATTGTCAATAT
This sequence comes from Ridgeia piscesae, assembly GCA_025642075.2. NCBI lineage: Eukaryota > Metazoa > Annelida > Polychaeta > Sabellida > Siboglinidae > Ridgeia > Ridgeia piscesae. Next base: position 96,567 of record JAODUO010000633.1, read on the forward strand.
GTCTGTGCCATTTAATAACGTTGAGAGACAGTTTCAGTGCGACACTTGTGGTAAACGTTACCTATACAACTCTATGTTACAGACACATATCCGCAGTCATACTGGAGAGAAACCATACATATGTCATATATGTGGGAAACTATTCTCAACAGGTAACCTGTTGAACGCACATGTCCTCAGACATACTGGGACAAAACCTTACAAATGTGACACTTGTGGTGCACAGTTCTCTAGACAAGGTTTTTTGAAGAATCATGCCCGTAGACACACTGGGGAAAAACCCTACAAATGTGCTATATGTGGTGCACAGTTTGCTCAAAATGGTACCTTGAAGATACATGTCCGTACACATACAGGGGAAAAACGCTTCAAATGTGACACTTGTAGTGCACAGTTCTCGGAACGAGGTCATTTCAGGACACATGTTCGTTCACATACTGGTGAAAAACCCTACAAGTGTGAAACTTGCGGTGCACGATTTGTAGCAAGTTGTGGTTTACAGAGACATATCCGTACACATACTGGTGAAAAACCCTTCAAATGTGATACGTGTGATACACGGTTCTCAGACTGCAGTGGTTTGAAGAGACATAAACGAATTCATACTGGGGAGAAACCGTACAGATGTGATACGTGTGGTGCAAAATTCTCAAGAGGTCATCATTTGAAAAGACATGCAGCTATTCACAATACTGGTGGGAAAGGCTAGGAATGTGTTGTGTACATGTGTTGCATAATTTATTTATGTCACACAAAGGCATTCAGGCGAGTGAGAAGCCGTTCAGGGGTGACGTGTGGGGCAAATAAACTCGGTCATGGACTGGTTCACTAAAAAACCTTGTGCTAAAGGATTTGCCTATCCACATGTGGAATTTGTAGAAATCACTACTTTACTTTTACTTTAAAAAGAAAATTTATAATATTTTAGTGATCAAAACAGATAATACTACAAACTGGAGAAGCGCAGTTCAGCATTCAGTGGATGCTCACCATCTGTATAAATTGAGCAGTACTTTATAATAAATAAATTAATTAAAACAAGTTTAGTTAATTAAAACCAATATTAACTACTTTACAATTATTGTGTGTAATACATATGTATGCAACTGAATATTTTTTGCATGATATGCAATGAAATATAAAAAACATTAGGTGGAGTAACTTGTAACTCGAGCTGAAATTCGTTCCAGTTGGCAGGACCATTAGCACCAAATGCTCGCTTTTCAATACATTCCAATGCTTGTGGAGGCACTGGTTGTACATGGTGACCAACTGCTGGAGACTAGGGTTGCATGTCCTCAAATTTAGCACATGCAAAAGGCACTCTAGTGGTTAGCCATGGAGCGCCTTATTGATGTACTTTAAACACACTGCTACGATTGTCACACATGGCACTCTGATTAGTATCATCAGAGAAGTGATTGTATTCTTCTTAATCTTAGTGTTTTCTACTAAACCTGTTGACCTCTATATTTTCTATGCCATTATGTGTACTGTAATGTTGGACTAGAAGAGTAGTTGACTGAACAATTTTGTTGTACAGTGAAACTGTAATGAACTTAAACACATGGATATTGCAAATGTTAAATGCCATGTTTAACTATAAAACCGACATTGTTTTCTTGACATATTGTTAAATGTTTAATTCCGGTGCACTCAAATTAGATTATTAAGATTTATTATTTTAGCTGTTATTTTCTGGAAATACCATGGCTAATACAAGACCACTTAAGCCTCGTCAGAAACCCAATTTTGAGAGTGACGCAAACAGATTTGTTTGCGTTGGCTAGCCCTCTGGTTAATATCCAGGAAGTTTAATTTTTTTTTTAAACAGCGCAACAGAAATAACACCAGGTGTCCGCATTAACTCCCCCATGCTTTCGACTGCAGAAACCTAAAGCAAAAATATATGTTCTGAATAAGCTCCTGAAAAAGTAATGGTAAATGAATGCATAGCGCAGTGTTTTATCCTCAGCACTGATCAGAGCACCTTATTCCTTGGTAGACCTGTTCAATTGAAAACTGTCTTGGCTTCTAGGGAGTATTTAGCCGTGCTGCAATTAATGTGCAGATATACACACAACCATCCACCAGTGTTTTAACCAGATGCCCATTCATAGAGCTGATGGATCTGGCGCAGTTTTGAGTGAACGAACTAACCAAGGTTTGACATAGCAGTAAAATATTTGAAGGTCCCAAGTTCTTCAGGTTGTGTCTAATATTCTGGTCATTGGTCCACTGTTATAAACTAGACAAGATCATTCCATGAACAAGTCACACAATAAAGGGACTGCTCTACGGGTTAACACAGACATTTTGTGATGAATTATTGAGTGTGACAGCCAAGTTTTTTATCCAAGTTATGGTCAGAGTGTGTAGTTTGTCGTACCTACATGCTACACTGAAGTGACACAAAAATCATGCAATATTCAAACCACCCATTCTGGAACTGATTGTGGATTTTTTTTAAAGAAACCTCAAATGTGGTATTAAAATAATCCCATTGAGCATACAGTGAAATCACATGTGAATTTAAGTGGACAAAATTTGCATGTACCAATGGACCACTGATATGGTGGTTATCATGATGCAGTAGGATGCTTAAACTAAAACACTACTTTTTATTAAAACATAAACAAGTTTCTATACAGCGTAGCCTCCAATGAGTTGAATTGCTTACTAGCTTTATACTTTGTCTTTCTTTAGGAAGTATTTAGCCGTGCTGCAGTTACAGCGCAAACAGGATCAACTTGGTATGAACAAACTTGTCGAATTAAGGTTTTCAAAGGCAACGAAGGATCCAAATCGAGAATCCGATGCTCTAAGCACTACGACAACTTGACCCACAAGACAATAAATCTATGAAGACAAGTGATTACAATTATGACTTTAATAATTGAGTAATAAATTTTGTAAAATAGTCATGATTAAATATGGATTACCTTGAAACAAACAATACATTGGGTTATAGGCGCAGTCCACTAAAAGCTCCACCAGAATGTCGCACTACATCGCTATACACCACAGGCTCACAATCTTCTTTCATTTCTGCATACATTAATAACCAGCTCTCACCAATTCACGATTAATTACAACTTACACGGTAATACTCACTATACCAGCTCCCTAGTAGCGGTTGATGTTTGTCTGTAAAATCTAGTCTGTACTCTTACAATAAAATAACAGTTCAACGTAAAACTAATAAAACTCAACACTGTACATAAACTGAACAAAATGTGGCTGGCAGTTAAACCGTTGTGACACTTATGTACATAAACACACAACTACATGTTAGATATTAACATCGTCAATGTGAATGCCTGCAAGGTAGTGTGTATGGGATCTGTGTGTGTTTGCTTGTGACTGATGACGTCAGTTGTCCACTCTGCTAATTTACATGTCCTGCACATGTTTTATGGCCACCAATAGAAGAGACAGCGTCACAAACGTCAGTTGATGTGCACTTGGCCACATGTTTGCTTGTTCAGTTTCATTTGCGCCGGGAGCGCAGTCTCCGTGTGACAATAACATGTGGACTCTCCACCTTCTCCAGCACCTCCATCTGTAACACACATGTTGTTACTGAACACACATCATAACTGAACACACACACACCACACAGGCATACACCACACAGGCATACACCACACAGGCACACACACACACACAGGCACACACACACACACAGGCACACACACACACACACACACACACACACACACACACACACACACACACACACGAAACACACACACACACACACACACACACACACACACACACACACACACACACACACACACACACACACACACACATCATTACTGAACACATGTCATTGTCATCTCTGAACACACGTCATCAGTGAACAAACATGTCATTACTGAACACATGCAACATTACTGAAAATGCACGTCATCACTGAACACATACGTCATCTCTGAACACACGTCATCAGTGAACAAACATGTCATTACTGAACACATGCAACATTACTGAAAATGTACGTCATCACTGAACACATACGTCATCTCTGAACACACGTCATCAGTGAACAAACATGTCATTACTGAACACATGCAACATTACTGAAAATGTACGTCATCACTGAACACATACGTCATCTCTGAACACACGTCATCAGTGAACAAACATGTCATTACTGAACACATGCAACATTACTGAAAATGTACGTCATCACTGAACACATACGTCATCTCTGAACACATGTCATCAGTGAACACACACGTCATTACTGAATATGCACGTCATTATTGGACAAACACATCATTACTGAACACACATGAGTACCAAACATATGCATCATCGTGTAGTTAGTGCACCCCTTAAATAGATACACATACAACAGACATACAGAGGCAGACATTCATCCTGTTACACCAGTAATCTACACATGAATGCGCTTTCTTCTTTGGAGCATTGTAAGTGCATCTACTCCCAGGCAGACTGAGTACAAACCATTGAGGGCTGCTCCATGTATGGCTCTGGAATGGCGCTGCGAAGTCGGTGCATGCGTTTCTTGCAGGTGCTAGTCACAGTGACAGTCCTCTCTGAGTGGGGTGGCGTCACTGTGGGCGACATGAACTCTGGCATTCTGTCCTCGCCTGTCAACATGGAAGACATGACGGATACAGAGCTGACACAAGTACAGTAGTCCCCCTCTTATACGCCCTTCCCCAGCCAATGACCACCCAGATTATGCAGCCACATTTTCATTGCATCAATGTTCTCTAATACAAACTACGCCTAGCCTAATGGTCAGGATTGCATAAAGAACCTACCTCTCTTCAGCAGCCAATCGGCAGTCGAAAACTGCAATTATTAATCACAACTCAATAACAACTAAAATAGGCCAACCATACACACTTGTCATTCTTGGCAAAACACCACGTACCTGGCATTGTTGCAATGTCTCGAATGTTGACAACGTACATGTGTACTTGTAAGGGAGCAGCCAGTTTGTCATGAAACGGGTATTCAATGATGGTTCCCCCTCACCAGTGGCCTAATAAGCCATATTGGCCGACTTCGATTGGCCTACTCAGGTTACTCACGTAACCCTAACGTGGTATCCGGTTTACGCTACGCACGCAGTACCACGAGAGTAATCCAACTGAACAGCGATGATCGTGATCACAGAGATAAATCCCTTATGTAAATAAATAATAAAGTGATGTGATTCTTCTTGGTCTTAAATTATAATTCATGTAATGTGGTGACTTTAATCCATATTTACATGATTTTGTCATGTAATGTTTAATTAATTTCTTGTGCGGTAGGGGTCTATGTTCCCAATTGGCTGTCACTGCTAATGACGTAGTTACTCAAGTGAATCCTCTCCAAACCATGATTGCATCTATGTCAACAAAGGTCACGTGAGCAAGTGATCTTGGATGTCCGATTGGTACTCGGGTTACTCGAGTTACTCGTGTAGCTCAATCGAAGTCGGCCTTTGGGTTTACTGAATGGTTGGCCATATACGAGGGCACTATTGTACTTGGCCAGTATCAGTACAGGTTCTATCAGGGTTATGGTCAGCTAAAATATGGTACGTACACTTGTAAGTATTTGCATTTTGGCGTGTATTTTTTATATGTTGTATACTTGTTGAGATGTACTTGCCAAAATGTTGAGTACATTACAAGTACATAACGTCGATATTTATAATACAAATAATCCTCTACTGCTCTGCCTGTGTGAAAAATATACGGTATTAAATGTCCATATTGATAATGACTATAGTGTAACATAAATATATTTTCAATATATAGTAACTGAATAATATTGTTGATCATTACAAACAGTAATGTATTTGCATTTGAACACGTAATAATCCAGACTCTCCATGAAAGGACATGAAACCTCTCATGAAAACATAATATATACAATTTCTTTTAAATAATAATTTATTTTATCGTTAATCAACTGAACTATTTTGATGCACTTGTTAGACTAAAAATTGTAAATGCATTCGATTTTCCATGGGACATTTCTCAAAACCACCTTGTCAGCTTTAATTAAGATTATTGGTTTACCATGGAGCAGTTATGTTCATCATTTCAAAAGTGTGCTGTCAACCTACCAATATTGGTTGAGTTATTCAGTGCTGTTCGAGCCGTGTGGTGTCGTTTTGGTGTTGGCGCATGGTCGAGATCAATACATTCCTCCTGCAAACAAATGATGCTAATTCATTATGTCAACAAATACATACAAACAGGGCTCGAGGCAAACATTGCTGAGACGAGGAGCTGTGATTTTATTATGGTTTTATTATTATTTATTTAATGTATATATTTAATTAATTTAAAAAAAATTCATCCATTTTTTTTCACTCATCTAAAATACTGGACTCTATTAATTTAATACATTTATTTATATGTACACTTATTTTAGATTCTGACAGACAAACATTCAAGAAACATTTCTGCCAATGAATAATAAAGTTTTATTGCATTCTATTGTAGCTATTATGTTGCAGTCGGTATTATTTAGTTTCAATTCTACTGAAATTAGTTTGAAATAAGACAAAGGAAACAAATGGTGCTTAGACCAATATTCAGAGTCAATGATGTTGAATTAAAAGTGTTACTCATGTTTTTTAATTAGGCCATTTCTTGCAACGTGAAACTCTATACATAGTTGTAAATTACATAAAAAAAATCTAATAACTTGTCGTGCTTCAAACTATGCAAAAAAAATTGAGTTTAAAATGACAACTATGACCACAAATAATCTTAATTTTAAAAAGTCAAATACCAATCCGCAGTAATGAATATTAAAGAGTCAGGTCTCATATTCATTCTGGCTTCCGAGAGTCAGGTATTATTCCTGAAAATAAATGATTTATAATGTTGCCTTGAAACAACCTGATGTTACTGTCATCTGCACAAGATTAAGTGTTTAGAATTTGTGCATGCAAGTTGAATGCACAGCTCTAATGGCTGATGTCATATGAATGATGTCTCAAATTGCAGCGAGCACAACAAATAGAGCAGGTATGAACAATGCTTAATTAAGAAAGCATCGTTACCTTAATGACCATTTCGTGCGGGTCTGCATTTTCGACACCTTTGTGATGAGACTTGCGTGTCGACTGCACACGACTGGAGCGCTTCTTGCGAGATGGCGCCACTGTGGCCTGTCAGGCGTAAAGGGACCAGTCAGTTTCTTACTTAAGATCTAAACATTTTGGGCATATTGTGTTCAAATACAGGATGCTAAGATGCTTAATTTCTGGGATATCGCCATTTTACAGATGGCAGATGTTTTAAAATATGGAATTTGAATCTCTTCATCTGTACCAGTTTGTATCTCCTGGTGATGGGGTTGAGAGAACTACACAACACCTCAAGCATAGCTTTAAGCTAGGATTCCATATGCACAGATGTGTCATGTGCATGCGGCAACACATGGCTACAATAGGAGTGATTTCATATGTGCAGATGTAGTTTGTGGCGCAGATAAAGGATACTACATAACCACTACATATACATACTACATAACAAAGTAAGTTTGAGAATTCTACACAACCCCTCAACCAGTGTTAAGAATGCTACATAACCCCGCAAGTAGGGTTGAAAGTGCTACATAATCCCTCAAGTAGGGCTGAAAGTGCTACATAATCCTCATGTAGGGTTGAAAGTGCTACATAATCCCTCAAGTAGGGTTGAAAGTGCTACATAATCCTCAAGTAGGGTTGAAAGTGCTACATAATCCCTCAAGTAGGGTTGAAAGTGCTACATAATCCTCAAGTAGGGTTGAAAGTGCTACATAATCCCTCAAGTAGGGTTGAAAGTGCTACATAATCCTCAAGTAGGGTTGAAAGTGCTACATAATCCCTCAAGTAGGGTTGAGAGTGCTACATAATCCCTCAAGTAGGGTTGAGAGTGCTACATAATCCCTCAAGTAGGGTTGAAAGTGCTACATAATCCCTCAAGTAGGGTTGAAAGTGCTACATAATCCTCAAGTAGGGCTGAAAGTGCTACATAATCCCTCAAGTAGGGTTGAAAGTGCTACATAATCCTCAAGTAGGGCTGAAAGTGCTACATAATCCCTCAAGTAGGGTTGAAAGTGCTACATAATCCCTCAAGTAGGGTTGAAAGTGCTACATAATCCTCAAGTAGGGTTGAGAGTGCTACATAATCCTCAAGTAGGGTTGAAAGTGCTACATAATCCTCAAGTAGGGTTGAAAGTGCTACATAATCCCTCAAGTAGGGTTGAGAGTGCTACATAATCCCTCAAGTAGGGTTGAAAGTGCTACATAATCCCTCAAGTAGGGTTGAAAGTGCTACATAATCCTCAATAGGGTTGAAAGTGCTACATAATCCTCAAGTAGGGTTGAAAGTGCTACATAATCCCTCAAGTAGGGTTGAAAGTGCTACATAATCCCTCAAGTAGGGTTGAAAGTGCTACATAATCCCTCAAGTAGGGTTGAAAGTGCTACATAATCCTCAAGTAGGGTTGAAAGTGCTACATAATCCCTCAAGTAGGGTTGAAAGTGCTACATAATCCCTCAAGTAGGGTTGAAAGTGCTACATAATCCCTCAAGTAGGGTTGAAAGTGCTACATAATCCCTCAAGTAGGGTTGAAAGTGCTACATAATCCCTCAAGTAGGGTTGAAAGTGCTACATAATCCCTCAAGTAGGGTTGAAAGTGCTACATAATCCCTCAAGTAGGGTTGAAAGTGCTACATAATCCCTCAAGTAGGGCTGAAAGTGCTACATAATCCCTCAAGTAGGGTTGAGAGTGCTACATAATCCCTCAAGTAGGGTTGAAAGTGCTACATAATCCCTCAAGTAGGGTTGAAAGTGCTACATAATCCCTCAAGTAGGGTTGAAGTGCTACATAATCCCTCAAGTAGGGTTGAAAGTGCTACATAATCCTCAAGTAGGGTGAAAGTGCTACATAATCCTCAAGTAGGGTTGAAAGTGCTACATAATCCTCAAGTAGGGTTGAAAGTGCTACATAATCCCTCAAGTAGGGTTGAAAGTGCTACATAATCCTCTAGGTTGAAGTGCTAATCTAGGGTTGAAGTGCTACATAATCCCTCAAGTAGGGTTGAGAGTGCTACATAATCCCTCAAGTAGGGTTGAGAGTGCTACATAATCCCTCAAGAGGGTTGAAAGTGCTAATAATCCCTCAAGTAGGGTTGACAGTGCTACATAATCCCTCAAGTAGGGTTGAAAGTGCTACATAATCCCTCAAGTAGGGTTGAGAGTGCTACATAATCCTCAAGTAGGGTTGAGAGTGCTACATAATCCCTCAAGTAGGGTTGAGAGTGCTACATAATCCCTCAAGTAGGGTTGAGAGTGCTACATAATCCCTCAAGTAGGGTTGAAAGTGCTACATAATCCCTCAAGTAGGGTTGAAAGTGCTACATAATCCTCAAGTAGGGTTGAGAGTGCTACATAATCCTCAAGTAGGGTTGAGAGTGCTACATAATCCCTCAAGTAGGGTTGAAACTGCTACATAATCCCTCAAGCAGGGTTGACAGTGCTACATAATCCCTCAAGTAGGGTTGAAAGTGCTACATAATCCCTCAAGTAGGGTTGAGAGTGCTACATAATCCCTCAAGTAGGGTTGAGAGTGCTACATAATCCTCAAGTAGGGTTGAGAGTGCTACATAATCCCTCAAGTAGGGTTGAAGTGCTACATAATCCCTCAAGTAGGGTTGAGAGTGCTACATAATCCCTCAAGTAGGGTTGAAAGTGCTACATAATCCCTCAAGTAGGGTTGAAAGTGCTACATAATCCCTCAAGTAGGGTTGAGAGTGCTACATAATCCCTCAAGTAGGGTTGAGAGTGCTACATAATCCTCAAGTAGGGTTGAGAGTGCTACATAATCCCTCAAGTAGGGTTGAGAGTGCTACATAATCCCTCAAGTAGGGTTGAGAGTGCTACATAATCCCTCAAGTAGGGTTGAGAGTGCTACATAATCCTCAAGTAGGGTTGAAGTGCTACATAATCCCTCAAGTAGGGTTGAAAGTGCTACATAATCCCTCAAGTAGGGTTGAAAGTGCTACATAATCCCTCAAGTAGGGTTGAAAGTGCTACATAATCCCTCAAGTAGGGTTGAAAGTGCTACATAATCCTCAAATAGGGTTGAAAGTGCTACATAATCCCTCAAGTAGGGTTGAAAGTGCTACATAATCCCTCAAGTAGGGTTGAAAGTGCTACATAATCCCTCAAGTAGGGTTGAGAGTGCTACATAATCCTCAAATAGGGTTGAAAGTGCTACATAATCCTCAAATAGGGTTGAAAGTGCTACATAATCCCTCAAGTAGGGTTGAAAGTGCTACATAATCCCTCAAGTAGGGTTGAAAGTGCTACATAATCCTCAAATAGGGTTGAAAGTGCTACATAATCCCTCAAGTAGGGTTGAAAGTGCTACATAATCCCTCAAATAGGGTTGAAAGTGCTACATAATCCCTCAAGTAGGGTTGAAAGTGCTACATAATCCTCAAATAGGGTTGAGAGTGCTACATAATCCTCAATAGGGTTGAAAGTGCTACATAATCCCTCAAGTAGGGTTGAAGTGCTACATAATCCCTCAAGTAGGGTTGAGAGTGCTACATAATCCTCAAGTAGGGTTGAAAGTGCTACATGACCCATCACGTGTGGGGGTGCAAGGCTAATGTGACTATGTACCTCTTCGAGGGCAATACTGCTGAGCCTCTTTTTAGGCCTGCCCCGAGTTACCCTCCGGGACGATGGTTCCTTCTTTGTCTCCTGTAGAAAAAAAATTTACTACAATACCTGAAATAATATTGAAACAATATTGAAAGTCGATAAATTGAACTTAATTCACTTTTTTTTATATTTACCAACCAAACATCAGAAATAATTGGCAGTAGTGCAGCACTGATAGATTAACCATTTAAGGAATCTGTTCTTTTCGCCGATATGCAGCCATTTTGTTGATTGGATCACCGTCCATACCTCGTTTGGTTTATTTACTTTTTAGTGTATTTTAATAATATGGACTTTGGTCACATTGCTTCTGATAGGTGCTATCTATCGATATTCAAGTGTTGATTTTACACAAAAGGAACATTCCATTCTGCAATATGATCGTGTATATATATATATATGTATATATATATATCAAAGACAACATAAGTCACTAATAGAGTAAATCCTATCTCAGCATGATGGTCAGTATGTCCTGCCTCATCTGGACAGGTCACTAAATGAACTAGTCATAACTCAACAGGAGTGGTCACTGAGTCCTACCTGAGGCTGTGGGTCTGTGAGTCGTTGTTGCAGGTGCATGTTCTGTTCCTTCAGGTCTGAGATGATGGCATCTTTTGCCCTGAGGCCATTCACCATGTCCTGCTCCTGAAACATCACAGCCCAGACACGAGTCAATGACACTGGCCTGTCTGCCTAACTGGCTGTGGTCTAGTAACATACAGGGCCCAGTTTCATGGAGCGTACTTAAGACATCGTAGCGGCCAATAACCCGTCGAAACCCTAAAACGTTGTAAAGTTATGCTAATTGCGTTTCACGAGTCTGTTCCATAGTTGCACTTAGCTGCACCATGTATTTAGTAGGCGAAACTTTACGCTAGTTGAAATATTTATGGTATGTTCCCGAAGTTGAAATATGTACGGTATGCTCCCGACACGCCCACTCTCAACATAATTATTTTTAATGTTTACACTGGATATCCTTACATTCATCATAGCTTCCCATTTGCTATACGAACAACAAAAGTGGCGGCTAGAAAGAAAAAGATTGTTCAGACACAGCACAAATTCAGGGATTCCCCACCGCGATCTAACTAGGTCAATACTACGTTGATTTAGTTACACGGCTTTATGAAACTGGGCCCAGGACAATAGTGGAATTTTGTTTTATAATCACCTCAGTAATATAGCTGCCTAGCAATTATTTCCACACACAATACAGTGTAGGAAATCAGTCCTGTTGATAGTGCATTTTTGGCAGTTTTCTAGACTTATTCTTATAAACAGCATTTCAGCTACAGCATAGGGAACAACCCCCACTCCCCTCCGCTTGGGAGGTGGTCACTTACATGTCTGCTGACTGCCTTGGGAGGCTGGGCCTGTGTCTCTAGTTCACTGATGCGGACATCCTTCTGCTTGAGGATGTTCTCCAGCCCCCCGACCAGTTTGTCTCTCTCCTCACGCCATTTCTACATCAACACAACAACATCTACATTACCACCACAACATCCACATCACCACAACAACATCCACATCACCACAACATCCACATCACCACAACAACATCCACATCACCACAACAACATCCACATCACCACAACAACATCCACATCACCACAACAACATCCACATCACCACAACAACATCCACATCACCACAACAACATCCACATCACTACAACAACATCCACATCACCACAACAACATCACCATCACAAACATCATCACCACAACATCCACATCACCACAACAACATCCACATCACCACAACAACATCCATATCACCACAACAACATCCACATCACCACAACAACATCCACATCACCACAACATCCACATCACCACAACAACATCCACATCACCACAACAACATCCACATCAACATCCACATCACCACAACAACATCACCATCACAGACAGTGTCTTCAGGCACGCAACAAACTGCGGTGACTAACTACTTGTATTTGAGGAGAAACAAATGTAATTCACATCAGAGCTATTTGAGTAAATGTACATTCTAAAAACATAGTTGAGTACAAAGTAAGACTATTTTCTAGAAGTAATTGAAGTAGAACTAGATGTAAAAGATTTATTGTTAGGGAAGTAGTCAATAATAATTGTCATATGTTCTAACGAAAAGAGTCGTATGCCAAAAAAATAGAGTTAGTCACATCACTGTAAAGAAGAATTATTAAGCTTTCCAATGGTGCAAAAATCATGGGCCTATCTGATCTCACACACAAATTCATGCGTGAAATGTTACGTAGTGTTTGTAAAAAGGCTATAAAATGTACTAAATAATAATATAAATGAGAAATAAGCCTTGGTGTCAAAATCGTCAGAAATCATCGGTGCATCTTTATGCAGTGTTTTCTCGCAATCAAGTTCGCTTACATGGGACTCATTTCATTTGAACATGTCATATTTTATTAAACCATCATTACAACAACTGTGCTTATACGATGATGAACTGGCCTACGATTGAATAATATTAATAGATTTTGACCTGTCGATGGGATCTACTGAATATCTTTTGCAAGTGCCACAGGTGACATAGTTAGCTAAAAATTAAAAAAAAAAAGTATCACAAAGTAGATGATAGTGACAAAGCAAATGAAGGTATCATTGGTGAGATTCATATAGAGATGTGTACAGACAGCTAGTGAGTAAAACCAGACACACAACATAAACACAATGTATGCACTTACAGCCAGTTCCTGAACCTTCTTTTTCTCTGTGGCCTGTACTTGGTCATGTAGCTTCACAATGTTCTTGTCGGCCTCAGTGAGACGTGACTCCAGAGTCTGCAGCTTCGACTGTAGAGTCTTCACTAGAGTCTGCTGGTCCGACAGCTCTACAAACATGAACATACAAACACCGTAGAAACATGGTACAACTGGTTTTAAATACAAGCACAAATCGTACAGAAGCAGACCTTTATGTGGTAACATGGAGAATATGGATTTCCTGCCCCCAGGCTCGTTATCGTACGCGATACTTACACGTCCTATTGGACGGTGAACATGCTAGGTGTAGCAAGTTTCAAACGGAGAAAAGCACACTTGAAGTTCACGGTCATGTAAGCACACAATCGAGTACATCGTCATTCTAAAATCGTCCGTTTAGCCTCTATTACTTCATTTGATGCCTTCGAAATAAACTCCCTAGTCATGTTCGTTGTCGGAGATATATCCTGCTAACTGCTTACTGAAATTATTGCAACATAATCTGAGTATTTAGCAATGTTTTCTAGCAGCGACCCGATCGATCATGCTTGTTTAGTTAGCGAGTGCGCACTGTGCCTGCGCTCACACCTCTAAGCCAATCAGGGGCTCGCTATCAGCCCTGCCCCGCGTCAAGTGACATTTGCTTACAGCTAGGTCTCTTGCAAAAGCACTGCTGTTGGCGTCAGTGGGAATACCTGCTACAAGAATCCGAAAGAGGGCGTTCTGGGCTTTCCCCTAGTACCAAATATGTCACCCATGCATTGAGGGGAACCCCGAAAAATGCGATTCGAACAAGTGCAATTTATCAATTCTGTTTTTATGAAATTCATGCGTGAAATGTTACGTAGTGTTTGTAAAAAGGCTATAAAATGTACTAAATAATAATATAAATGAGAAATAAGCATTGCCAATTGACAGAAATGACATCAAAGTATACCTTGGTGTCAAAATCGTCAGAAATCATCGTTGCATCTTTATGCAGTGTTTTCTCGCAATCAAGTTCGCTTACATGGGACTCATTTCATTTGAACATGTCATATTTTATTAAACCATCATTACAACCGTGCTTATACGATGATGAACTGGCCTACGATTGAATAATATTAATAGATTTTGACCTGTCGATGGGATCTACTGAATATGCCACAGGTGACATAGTTAGCTAAAAATTTAACAAAAATGTATCACAAAGCAGATGATAGTGACAAAGCAAATGAAGGCAACATATTTATACCAAATGCTGCTACATTTGAATGTCAATACATGGTTTTAATTTTAAAATATATTAGAATCAACATGTATCATTGGTGAGATTCATATAGAGATGTGTTCAGACAGCTAGTGAGTAAAACCAGACACACAACATAAAGACAATGTATGCACTTACAGCCAGTTCCTGAACCTTCTTTTTCTCTGTGGCCTGTACTTGGTCATGTAGCTTCACAATGTTCTTGTCGGCCTCAGTGAGACGTGACTCCAGAGTCTGCAGCTTCGACTGAAGAGTCTTCACTAGAGTCTGCTGGTCCGACAGCTCTACAAACATGAACACACAAACACCGTAGAAACATGGTACAACTGGTTTTAAATACAAGCACAAATCGTACAGAAGCAGACCTTTATGTGGTAACTAAGTGTTTGATAGATACATGCACCTGTGTATGCACACCCACACACACACCCACACACACACATGGACACACCCACACCCACGTGCACACACACACACTGCACCCAGCCACTGTGACCCACACACTCACATGTACGCACACACAACATACACAATACACACACCAAACATGCATATACAGTCATATCTTGTTTTACCGCACACTGGTTTTCCCTGAGGTTTTTGGCCGGATAAACAAAACATGCGGATTAGTTGGACACCTCATTACACATGGTGTCAATATGTCACACAAAACATGCGGATTAGTTGGACACCTCATTACACATGGTGTCAATATGTCACACAAAACATGCGGATTAGTTGGACACCTCATTACACATGGTGTCAATATGTCACACAAAACATGCGGATTAGTTGGACACCTCATTACACATGGTGTCAATATGTCACACAAAACATGCGGATTAGTTGGACACCTCATTACACATGGTGTCAATATGTCACACAAAACATGCGGATTAGTTGGACACCTCATTACACATGGTGTCAATATGTCACACAAAACATGCGGATTAGTTGGACACCTCATTACACATGGTGTCAATATGTCACACAAAACATGCGGATTAGTTGGACACCTCATTACACATGGTGTCAATATGTCACACAAAACATGGCGATTAGTTGGACACCTCATTACACATGGTGTCAATATGTCACACAAAACATGCGGATTAGTTGGACACCTCATTACACATGGTGTCAATATGTCACACAAAACATGCGGATTAGTTGGACACCTCATTACACATGGTGTCAATATGTCACACAAAACATGCGGATTAGTTGGACACCTCATTACACATGGTGTCAATATGTCACACAAAACATGCGGATTAGTTGGACACCTCATTACACAGGGTGTCAATATGTCACACAAAATGTGCGGATTAGTTGGACACCTCATTACACATGGTGTCAATATGTCACACAAAATGTGTGGATTAGTTGGACACCTCATTACACAGGGTGTCAATATGTCACACAAAACATGCGGATTAGTTGGACACCTCATTACACATGGTGTCAATATGTCACACAAAATGTGTGGATTAGTTGGACACCTCATTACACAGGGTGTCAATATGTCACACAAAATGTGCGGATTAGTTGGACACCTCATTACACATGGTGTCAATATGTCACACAAAACATGGCGATTAGTTGGACACCTCATTACACATGATGTCAATATGTCACACAAAATGTGCGGATTAGTTGGACACCTCATTACACATGGTGTCAATATGTCACACAAAACATGCGGATTAGTTGGACACCTCATTACACATGGTGTCAATATGTCACACAAAACATGCGGATTAGTTGGACACCTCATTACACATGGTGTCAATATGTCACACAAAACATGCGGATTAGTTAGATACCTCATTACACATGGTGTCAATATGTCACACAAAACATGCGGATTAGTTGGACACCTCATTACACATGGTGTCAATATGTCACACAAAACATGGCGATTAGTTGGACACCTCATTACACATGATGTCAATATGTCACACAAAATGTGCGGATCGCTAAACAACCGAATTACTGAAGAAAGGGTAAACAAGACTTGACTGTATTTAAATAAATACATATGAACACAGTAACATATGCAAGAGTAAATGTGCCAATTATTGGACAGTTGGTGGTTCAACAGACAGATTAGTGTCATCAAGACGTTAGTATTATTCAGCAGATGATATAACATGTAGGATAAAGAAGTGATGCTAAGCATGACTTTGGCTGGCACAACTTACTTTATATTGTTTTGTTGGAGTTTATAAGATAAAGCATCTGATATTTGGCACATTTACCCTACACAAGCGAGACACATTAAAAAAAGCATAATCATTAAGTAAATAATATTAATTTTTACAAACACCATCAGCTCAAGTTTCACTTGACCAAAGTGAACTAGCCACACGCAAAAAATGAATGGACAGGTATCTAGGTAAATTTAATATCTAAGGACAAGTAAAACCTAATTGGTGACCATGTTCTTGGTTAGATAAGAAAACATACACATGATTACATACATCCTGACATACGTTTGATTTTCTTTGAACAATCCTCCAATATTCAATATGAATCCTTAAAGAACAGAACATTTCAAAGACGTCGGCAGCACCAGGGATACTGTATGAGGTCATCGTTGAATCCCTGTAAGTTTGGGACAAAAATGCATCGTGTAGAAGTAAAATAACAAACTGACATTTGATTAGTTAGATAAACATCCTTAGCCTGGCCCTCTCATTCGGCACTCAGAAACTTGATAAGTGTAAAAATAGTAAGCTTCACCTTTTGTCAATGACGTGACTTCGTACTCGTGGTTGCGAATGACAACATCTTGTGTTTGCATCGTGGCCTCCTGTTCGTTCAGTGCCTCCTTCAACTGCTGGATGATCTTCTCGTTCAACTTGGCATCTGGATGACAACAAAACAACCATCCATAATCCATTCAATCAGAGCAGATACAGTGCAGCTAATGCTATTTATTTATCTATTTAGAACGAAAAAATATCAGTTGCCTTCAAGGCAGGTGCTTTTTAGATAACTGGCAAAGCAATATATACGTTTTGCCATAATATGGCAGCAAACTGCTAAACGCTTGCCGTGGTTTTCACAATATGTCATTAGGATTACTATTGTTTGTTTCTTGCCATTATCAAATTTGTCAATACAGTACCAATTCTGCACAGACGAAGGCCATCCCCAAAGTATAATGGTGTCCACATATTGTTGATATAATGATTATCTATTTCGGACTAAGAGTCAAAGCTAATTTATGCATTCTTATTTGTAGTTGGCATTTCATTTTGCGTAACTAAGTATACGAATGGTTTGTACTGATGGATCGTAAACGAAGCTTTTGTACTTGTGAAATGTGAGTCAGTCAACAATAATACAGTACACTATAACATAGATCATAAATGTCACATCCATAATTGTTTATGTCACTTCATATTACTATTCAAAATACATAAAAAGGATATTTGTATAAAATAAGACAAATACTAATATTTTTCAATAAATACCAAAAATACATATATATATATATATAAATAACTAAAAATAGTACAGTATTAAAAAATAAAGAAGTAAATAAATAAATTACCTATTAGTAATAAAATACATAATAATCAATCAAACAAATAATTCCACAACCATAATACCGATAAATGAATGTATACATATGGTTAATAGTAATAAATTATTTAGTAAATGTTAAAAATGCTTAAAATATTAATAATAATTATGTAACAATAATACTAATAAATACACTGAGCTAACATTCTGCCAGTGCAGTACTTGTCAAGGTTGAACGTGATTGGTTCACGTACCTTTCAGCGCCACCTCGAAGCCGTTGCGCTCCGCGTCGAGCTTCTCCATCAGCTCGGTGACACACTTGTTTCTTGTCCTCAGTTTCTGCTCCTTCTTCTCGAGAGCCTCGCGAGCTGTGTCGAGTTGCTCCTGCAGAGAGCTCTTCTCCCGCCTTAGTGTGCCTCTCAGCTCCTCCAGCTGCTCCTTCTGCTCTGTGAGCCTTGCTCTCAGCTGCTCCAGCTCCTCCTGTCTCACAGTCAATGTGTTAGTGTCAGTTAATGTTTATTTCAGACAAAAAGTTCATACATATACACAAAATAAAAGTTACAAAAGTAAAAACGTACAATACATAAAATGCAATTAAAACAGTCATATGAGGTACAAGTAAAAATTAAATGGTCATGAAAAAATTGGAAGTGTTAAAAATAATTATTAAAACAATATCACGTATACAATTAATGGGTAGCTTTCTGTACACCTTCATACCAGACCTTTATGTAGGATCACGTCATGTTGTAACCATTTGTGTATTGATTGTCTTGAAAATACCATTAATTATTCATTGCTCAAATAACTACCGGTAGTTATGTTTAATGTGTAACGTTTTGAGAAATTAACTAATTTTGACTCGTATTTCTGACAAAATCATAAAACATAGACTACAGTGATTTTGCCAGAAATACAAGTAAAAATTACATAATTTCTCAAAACGTCACACGTTAAACATAACTTAGTTATGTGAGCAATGAATAACTAATGGTAATTTCAAGACTATCAACGCTGAGAGATTAGTCTACGCCTGAACACCAGAAGTTGGAAATTCATTAAAAACAGCGTTTATAGTTTGTAATGATGAAAACGAAAAATGCCTCGCTTTGGACTGGCATGTAGTTCATACAGTTCAAATGGGGCTCAAATTGTACAAAATAAATACATATAAAACACGTCCCAGAAGGCAGAATGAGGTGTTGCTGTTAGATGATGAACGTACATTAGACTTGCTGCGTACTCGAGCGGCGTCCTTTGCCTCTCTCTCGTGTTGGTCACATTCGTCGCGCAGCGTCAACACTTGCTTCTCGAGACTCTTGAAGCGTTCGTTTTGTTCCTCGACTCGCGTTGAAGACTGCTGGATCTGAGACCTGAGTCTCGACTCGCGAGCCTCGCTCTGCTTCAGCTGGCAACAGAGACATGTGTCAGGTCTCAATTCAACTCAGTTCTGTCAACAACAAGTCCTTAGGAAGACTCCGTCTATTTTAGTCAATGACAATCAAGTTGTTTATTCCATGTTTGTGACTGTGCCATCAGGACGCTGGTTTACATGTCCCATGTACAAAACAAAGCATGAAAAGTTTTTTATTCCAGTTGCTACGAGTCTTGTTAAGGGTGTGAAATGAATGTAGACATGAGTGAGTGGGCGTATGTTCTATAAATGCAGAGATTCCAATGTGAAGTATTGCACTCTGTGTCCATGTGGTTGATTATTATTTTGTGTGTGACTTTGATGACATTAGCCAATAACATGCTGCTGCCAATATTATATTTTATATTCTATTCAAGTACATCTTATATATATATATATATATTTATGTTTTATACACAATGCACATACAAATGATAATGTAACTGCCCTTGCAGGGATCAATAAAGTTGTAGTTTTGTACTGTAGGTGTGAGGTCTTTTATTGCGTTCACTGCACAGCATTCCGTCCATACAGAAGACACATTTTGAATGTTAATGCCTAATACAAATTGTAATACTTTATTGTGGTGGATATTTCGATTTTCACATAAGAAAACGGTTACATTTATACAAGTATAATATACCAGAAAAACCTTAAAATGAATTCAAATGTATTAACAAAAACAACTGCATCTGCATGCAACATTTGCATCTGATCATGGTAAAATGCATTTGCGTCTAATTCACCTAAATTCGTTCTAGAACATGTGTGAGAACAGCGCCACCTACCTGTTCACTGAGAAGCTCGGTCTCACGTTTCGAAGCGACCAGTTGCTTGCTGTAGTTCTCGATGGAGGTCTCGCGTCGGGCGACCTCGGCCTCAAGGTCCGATGACTTCACCCTCAGGGCGTCAACCCTCTCCCTCAGTTCCTCCACATCCCCTTTTTCTGCCAGCTCCTCCCTCAGTCCTCCAACCTCCTTCCTGTGCTCCTCCTCCAAATCTACCTTCTCCTGCCTCACTCGCTTCATCTCGTCCTCCAGATCTTTTGCTGCTGTTTTCAGGTCGCTCAGTGATTTGACGAGCTCCGCCGTCGCTGCATCTTGATCCCGGCGGAGACTCATCAACTCTTCCTCCTTCTCCCGGAGGGAAGCTTCCACCTCTTCCACCCGCTTCCTGGCTTCTCCCAGATCCTGTTCCATATCGGAGACTCTCTTCTCCTGGTCAGCCTTCTTCCCGTCGAATTCTTCCTCACTGCTACGAAGTTTCGCCTCCAATTGTTGGATTGCAACGTCTTTTTCCATCACCAGTTTCTGCATGGCTGTCATGTCCGTGCTCATGTCACTGATCCTGGCCTCGTTCTCGGACATCTTCTCCAGGTTCGCTCGCAGCGTGGCCAATTCAGTCTGGAGCTCACAGATCTGTGCGTCCTTCTCATCGGCCAATCTCTTCAGGTCTGTGTGGGTTTGTTCCAGTTGTGCAACGGTAGCGTCAAGTTCGGCAAGCCTCGCCTCCATCTTAGATGTCTCCTCCTGGTGTTTTGTCACGATTTCGCGTTCCGTCAGTTTACATTCGGCGGCCATCGCAGACATTCTCGATTCATTCTCTTTCAATGAATTCTCAAGTTGTGAACACTTCTCCGTGACGGTTTCGACTTCGGTGCGGATTTCCGAGATCTCGTTCATCTTCAGTGAGACTGACACTTCAAGAGCAGCGTGGCTTTCTTTGAGATTGGCCAACTCGTTTTCAAGTGCTTGCACCTCGGCTTCTTTCTCAGCGAGTAATTTCTGCTGCACTTTGCCGTGATTCTCAGACACGCTGAGTTCAGCGTTCAGTTTCTCCACCAGTTCGGCGAACGATGTCCGTTGCTTCTCTGCATCGTTCAACTCCTTCCGACAGTGCTGCAACTCTTCAGTGAGACCGTCCTGCCTGTCGTCGTCTTCAGACTTGTATACAGCGGCCTGTAGGTGGCGACACCGTTCCTTCAACGTCTCCACCTCCTTACACAGTCGTTCCTCAGCTGATTTCGATGAATGTAGGCAGGTTTCGAGGTCGCGCATCGCTTCAGTGACCTGCTGCACTTTCTTTTCTGCGTCTGTGACCTGCTTGCTGTACGACTGCTCAGCGTTGATTGAGGACTCCTGAGAACGGAAATCTGCCTCTTCGATTTGGTTGTTTGCCTCGCTGAGAGCGGCCTCAGTCTCCCGCAGTAGTTTCTCCAGCTGCGACTTCTCACGCCGCAGCTGGCGACAACTCATCTGATGTTTATACTCGGCGTCGTTTAGCTTCGTCTCCAACGAGCAGACCTGCTGCTTCAACGTGCCCAATTCGGTTTCACTCTTCAAGGTGTCGTCTGTAGCCTTCTGCATGTCCAGCTGCTTCTCAAGCACACGAACCCGCTCCGACAGCATCTTACCCTTGGCTTGGGCGCAACTCAAACCTTCGTCTTTTTCCGCCATCTGCTCTTCCAGTGCGGTCATCTCCTCTTGCCGTTCGCTCAGCTGCTTCTCCAGTGCGGTGACCTTCACGTTGAGCGATGTAACGACACTGTTCTGTTTCTTCCCACTGCGTTCCTTCAGCACCCCGATCTGTTCCGCCTGCTCATTCACACGCACCATGTAGTCATCTGTCTCCTTCTGTAGAGCACACACCTGTTGCTGTAGCTTCATCCTCGTCTCCTGCTCCTCGCGCAACTGTTTGGACAACTCAGCGGCCTCGAGCACCCTCGAGCGAATCGTGTCGTTCGCCTGGTGCATCGATTCCGTCAACGCTGCGATCTCCACACCTTTCGATGCAACCGTCACCTCAAACTCCGACGCGACCTTCGTCAGTCGTGTCACTTCCTTCTCCGACGCCAACAGTTTCTCCTCCCGTTCCTTCCCAGCCTTTCTCTCTGTCGATAGCTTGTCTGTGAGCTGTTTCGTTTCCGTCTCGATTTTCCGCACATGCTCGCCTTGCTCCTTGAGCTCCTCCGTGAGCTCGCGGAGTCGCTGGTTGAGCTGTTCCTCCACGACACCCATCTCCGTGTTGGCTCCGCGTGATTTCGCCTTCACTGTCTTCAGCTCTGCCTGGAGCTCTGACAGGCTCCGGTGGAGCTGTGCGATCTGCTCATCCTTCTCCGTGTTGGCTCGCGTTGCCGTCTCGACAACGCCCTGCAGCTGCTCCATCTGCTGGCGGTGTTCGTCACTATCACACTGGAGCAGGTCGACCAGCTGTGTCATTTTCGTCTCCTGACATGCGCTACTCTCCCACTTCGCCGTCAGCTCTGTGATCTGCTGCACCCGCTCCACACACGCCGAACACTCTACAAACACAACAGACCTTCTGCTTTTTAAAATAACATATTTACTTTCACTTTACTGTAATGACTGTGTATTTGAACACATAACACTATTTCAACTATCAGCTGTCCAAAACATTCAATGTCGTTAATTATTATTATTAATAAATGCCATTGAATTATGCATGGCTGATTGTCTACACTTTTTTGATACACCATGCTCACTGGATCTTAGTGTTGACCACGGTGTTGACCACGGTGTTGGACAAGGTGTTGACCACGGTGTTGACCAAGGTGTTTAACCAAGGTGTTAACCAAGGTGTTAACCAAGGTGTTTGACCAATGTGTTTGACCAAGGTGTTAACCAAGGTGTTAACCAAGGTGTTAACCAATGTGTTAACCAAGGTGTTAACCAAGGTGTTTGACCAAGGTGTTACCCAAGGTGTTTGACCAAGGTGTTAACCAAGGTGTTTGAACAAGGTGTTTGACCAAGGTGTTAACCAAGGTGTTTGAAGACACACAGTACAGAAAATTAGTATGCCAATGGTATGCTCTCATAATTAAGCTGGTAGAACACAAGGCGTCATTTATTCATCCCACTTGAATCCTTTTGATCAGTCAATTAAACATACTTATCCATCCCTGTGATCCCACCTCGCTGGTGACTAACGGGGACAACAAAGGAAAGAAATGAAGATGTATCTTCTTATATAACACAACAGTCAGTCCTTAGAACTGCTCAAAACTCTTCACACATGACTTCCTGGCTGACCTGTCCAACTGAACGCTATCTCAACTTCTGGAAGTATTAAGCCACAATGTAAATATTGTGCAAAAACTATTCGTACACTGCCTGTAGCCAGATGGTCATTCATACAGCTGGCCAAACTTGAGAGCAACATTGAGTGACTGAACTTGCCCAAGGTATGAAAAGGCAGCACAAGATTTAAACGGGAGTTCTTGTGACTGAGAATCCAAATCTAGCCGCTGCACCACTGCATCCAGTGGTGTGACCCTCACCCCAACCCCCACCCCAGGAGGGAGACGAGACGTACCCATAACAGAGCTACTGCCAGGTCTCTGTGAGTCAAACTGCTCCTGGAGTCTCTTCAGCTCGTCCTCTGCAGCAAGGAGCTCCTTGTGTTCTCTCGCTCGCTCAGCCTCGCTCTCGGTCAACCGCGTCTGTAACTTGCGCAGCTGGTCGTCACGCTTGAGTAGCTTCTTGCCGGCCGACTCCACCTCCAGCTGACTCTCCTCCATCACATGCTGCAGCTCCACCACACCTTGAACCTGGAGCACACGGAGCACACTACAGTACACTGTACAGTGCAGCTCCACCACACATTGAACCTGGAGCACACGGAGTACACTGTACAGTATAGCTCCACCACACCTTGAACCTGGAATACATTACAGTACATGCTACAGTAAATACAGCACAAACTAGTCATGCCCCACACCTCCACCACATGCAGTACACTACACTAATTGACTACAGCACAGTACAGACAGCACACACTACCACACTCCGGTACACACTGCAGCAAACATAGTACTAGGGGGTGGTGTTAGAGCAAATATTTTTTTAGATACATAACACTTGCAACACACGCACGCACAACACTACACTACACTACACTACACTACACTACACTACACTACACTACACTACACTACACTACACTACACTACACTACACTACACTACACTACACAACACTATACTACACTACACTACACTACACAACTCAGTCATGTCATCCTCCTGCAGTACACACAACACAACAGCACACACACATACACCAGCTTATGTGGCACCCTACAACACACTGTACAGTACTGTACATGAAGTACACCATAGAGTACACATACACCAGTAATATAACACACAACACTGTACAGCACATTTTAGAGCACATAACACAGTACACATTACAGCACACACAGCACATCACACAGTACACATTACAGCACATCACACAATACACATTACAGCATACACAGCACATCACACAATACACATTACAGCACATCACACAATACACATTACAGCATATCACACAGTACACATTACAGCACATCATACAATACGCATTATAGCATACACAGCACATCACACAGTACACATTACAGCACATCACACAATACACATTACAGCACATCACACAATACACATTACAGCATATCACACAGTACACATTACAGCACATCACACAATACACATTACAGCACATCACACAATACACATTACAGCATACACAGCACATCACACAGTATACATTACAGCACATCACACAATACACAACACAATACGCATTACAGCACATCACACAGTACACTACAGCATACACAGCACATCACACAGTACACATTACATCATACACAGCACATAACACAGTACACTACAGCATACATAGCACACAGTACAGCTCAGTGATATCCTCTGCCTGCAGCACACATAATACAGCCTACAGTACACACCACACATCAGAACAGTGCAGCCCTGCTTTCATCCGACAGATATAGACAGATTAGTGCCAATATCATAGTACTTTGTTTTTTTCTCAGGAAGTAAACCATTTAAAAATCACAAAATATGCATTTTGACCTTCGCATGAGACAAGAACTCATCTTACCACGTCCAATGAGTCCTGGAACTTCTCTTGCAGGGCAGCAAGCTCTGTCTTGAGCCGAGTGTTCTCTAAGGTCAGATCATCCACTACTGCCCGCGGTGTGCTGTCAGTGTCATTGCCATGGTGACTGGACTGTCCAGTGGCTGTGGTCAGCTGTTTCTTCAACTGCTCCACAGTTTTCTCGAGATTCTGCACGAGATGACGTCACAACAAACTACATTAGCACTCCAGTCTAACCAACTCTAGGTACAAAGGAAAGGCAAGAATTGGCCTGGTAAGTTAAATCAAGTAAATCTATTCAACTGATTCGCATAATCAACAGCTAACATACCAAACGTCTTTATGTCCCATCCATCATTTCTTTTCCCAGAAATAGTGTTTGGACTTTCCACAATGTTGTGACAGACAATGCGAGCTGCAGCACTTACCTCTACTTTGACTTGCTCCGCGTGGAGCAGCACGCTGGGCACGTACTCGTCATCGTCCTCCAGGTTGTCCACTCTACGAGTGCGGCTCTGGAAGGACGCCTTCAGCAGCTCGAGTCGTTTGTCTGCCTTCTCCTCCGCCAGGGCCTTGTCCATCTTGTGGTGCTCTCTGCCAATGACAAATGTCTGTCCTAAAGCCCCTCCATGCAATCACACAGTGGTTTGATTGACATCTGTTATACTATATACAGGATATATACACTTGGCTGTTGCAGGAATGAGTCTTACATGTTTATTTGACATGTTGAGCATTAATTAATTTAAAAAAATCAAGTGTGAATTCCACTCTTTTATACTACATACTGTATATAATATAATGTATATACACACACACTTGGCTCTTGCAAAAACATGCCTTGCATTTTTATTTTAACATTTTTTTTATCCTGCATATAGCCCTGACTACTGTTGATCATAGTTAAAGATAATCATTGACACATTTATAGTTTGGTGTATTGTTCCAACCCCGTGAGACGTACATGAGTGACTGTTCTATCTCTACAAGACGTATGAGTGACTGTTCTATCTCTACAAGACGTATGTGAGCGACTGTTCTATCTCTACAAGACGTACATGAGTGACTGTTCTATCTCTACAAGACGTACATGAGTGACTGTTCTATCTCTACAAGACATACATGAGTGACTGTTCTATCTCTACAAGACGTACATGAGTGACTGTTCTATCTCTACAAGACGTATGTGACTGTTCTATCTCTACAAGACGTACGTGAGCGACTGTTCTATCTCTACAAGACGTACGTGAGTGACTGTTCTATCTCTACAAGACATACATGAGTGACTGTTCTATCTCTACAAGACATACATGAGTGACTGTTCTATCTCTACAAGACATACATGAGTGACTGTTCTATCTCTACAAGACATACATGAGTGACTGTTCTATCTCTACAAGACATACATGAGTGACTGTTCTATCTCTACAAGACATACATGAGTGACTGTTCTATCTCTACAAGACATACATGAGTGACTGTTCTATCTCTACAAGACGTACATGAGTGACTGTTCTATCTCTACAAGACGTACGTGAGCGACTGTTCTATCTCTACAAGACGTACGTGAGCGACTGTTCTATCTCTACAAGACGTACGTGAGCGACTGTTCTATCTCTACAAGACGTACGTGAGTGACTGTTCTATCTCTACAAGACGTACGTGAGCGACTGTTCTATCTCTACAAGACGTACGTGAGCGACTGTTCTATCTCTACAAGACGTACGTGAGCGACTGTTCTATCTCTACAAGACGTACGTGAGCGACTGTTCTATCTCTACAAGACGTACGTGAGCGACTGTTCTATCTCTACAAGACGTACGTGAGCGACTGTTCTATCTCTACAAGACGTACGTGAGCGACTGTTCTATCTCTACAAGACGTACGTGAGCGACTGTTCTATCTCTACGAGCTGCTGCGCCATCTCCTGACAGACTTCCTCTCGTATCTGCAGCTCCATACTCATGAGTTTGGTGTGAGACTCCATCAGCTGCTGCTTCAGCTCCTCAATGATCTGTAGCAGACCCTGACACAACACACACCAGTCAGTCTAGTGTCACCAACAATCTAGTCTAGCTGTAATAGAACCTGTGTGTGTGTGTGTGTGTGTGTGTGTGTGTGTGTGTGTGTGTGTGTTTGTGTGCGTGCGTGTGTGAATAACATTACTGTAGCTGACATTTGTGTGTGTGTGTGTGTGTGTGCCTGTGTGTGCGGTGCGTGTGTGCGGTGCGTGTGATGCGTGTGTCTGTGTGCGTGCGTGCGTGAATAACATTTCTGTAGCTGACATTTGTGTGTGTGTGTACGTGTGTTTATGAGTGCGTGCGTTAACATACTTATAAGCATGAAGGTAAGAAAGTGTTTACTTGCTAGACAGTTTGCATGTGGCACAAAAATATCATGGATAGATCTACTACCATTCAATAGAAAATAATGCCTTTTCCATTAATTAAGTGTACTTTTGGTTATAGGGTTTCTACTAAACATTAGACGAACATAAATCGATTATTCATGCGGTACATGTCTTCTGCAATTGTTCTGATGTATACCGATCATGGCGAGGTGATTGACGTAATTTGAATTTAAGAAAATGTCTGAAATTTACACCTTATCGTGGACATTTACTTTGTGAAACCTTATTCTGCTTCCAGGTAGTTTCAGCCTGGCCACCACTAATGAGGCAGCCATTTGGGATTTTTGTCAAGACAATTGTTTGTTCCTCTACTAGAAGGCCACCAGGCAGAAGGGATTTTCTAAGTCTTGTCCAAAAGACATGGGATGTTTCCTTCACCCCACTTAGCCTAAGTTATGAAACGGCGGCATGTTAAATCGGACATCCCTGTTGTAAAACACCATTGCATTTTGTACAACTAATATGATGTTACAAGTAAGCAAATTCTCCCAGTGCTATTATGATATCATTTTTAGAGCTAACTTTAGGTGTGCTGGAAAATATTCAACAGCCTACCTGCACCTTAGGGCTACCATCTTCCTCATCCTCTTCTTCAAATTCGTCCTCTTCTGGCAAAGGCTCATTGGCAGGTAGAGCTACTTCCTCCATCATCGCCTGCACCATGGTGCCTGGAAACAACAACCAATACCTCATCATACCTGCACCATGGTGCCTGGAAACAACAACCCATATCTCATCATACCTGCACCATGGTGCCTGGAAACAACAACCAATACATCATCATACCTGCACCATGGTGCCTGGAAACAACAACCCATACCTCATCATACCTGTACCATGGTGCCTGGAAACAACAACCAATACCCCATCATACCTGCACCATGGTGCCTGGAAACAACAACCAATACCCCATCATACCTGCACCATGGTGCCTGGAAACAACAACCAATACATCATCATACTTACACCATGGTGCTTGGAAACAACAACCAATACATCATCATACCTGCACCATGGTGCCTGGAAACAACAACCCATACCTCATCATACCTGCACCATGGTGCCTGGAAACAACAACCAATACCCCATCATACCTGCACCATGGTGCCTGGAAACAACAACCAATACCTCATCATACTTACAACGTGGTGCCTGGAATCAACAACCAATACCTCATCATACCTGCACCGTGGTGCCTGGAAACAACAACCAATACCTCATCATACCTGCACCATGGTGCCTGGAAACAACAACCAATACCTCATCATACCTGCACCATGGTGCCTGGAAACAACAACCAATACCTCATCATACTTACACCATGGTGCCTGGAATCAACAACCAATACCTCATCATACTTACACCATGGTGCCTGGAATCAACAACCAATACCTCATCATACCTGCACCGTGGTGGCTGGAATCAACAACCAATACCTCATCATACCTGCACCATGGTGCCTGGAATCAACAACCAATACCTCATCATACTTACACCATGGTGCCTGGAATCAACAACCAATACATCATCATACTTACACCATGGTGCCTGGAATCAACAACCAATACCTCATCATACTTACACCATGGTGCCTGGAATCAACAACCAATACCTCATCATACTTACACCATGGTGCCTGGAATCAACAACCAATACCTCATCATACTTACACCATGGTGCCTGGAATCAACAACCAATACCTCATCATACTTACACCATGGTGCCTGGAATCAACAACCAATACCTGATCATACCTGCACCGTGGTGGCTGGAATCAACAACCAATACCTCATCATACCTGCACCATGGTGCCTGGAATCAACAACCAATATTCTCTCCCAGTGCTAATAACAACCAATACTTATACTACACCATGGTGCCTGGAATCAACAACCAATACCTCATCATACTTACACCATGGTGCCTGGAATCAACAACCAATACCTCATCATACTTACACCGTGGTGCCTGGAATCAACAACCAATACCTCATCATACTTACACCATGGTGCCTGGAATCAACAACCAATACCTCATCATACTTACACCATGGTGCCTGGAATCAACAACCAATACCTCATCATACTTACACCATGGTGCCTGGAATCAACAACCAATACCTCATCATACTTACACCATGGTGGCTGGAATCAACAACCAATACCTCATCATACCTGCACCATGGTGCCTGGAATCAACAACCAATACCTCATCATACCTGCACCGTGGTGCCTGGAATCAACAACCAATACATCATCATACTTACACCATGGTGCCTGGAATCAACAACCAATACCTCATCATACTTACACCATGGTGCCTGGAATCAACAACCAATACATCATCATACTTACACCATGGTGCCTGGAATCAACAACCAATACCTCATCATACTTACACCGTGGTGCCTGGAATCAACAACCAATACATCATCATACTTACACCATGGTGCCTGGAATCAACAACCAATACCTCATCATACTTACACCATGGTGCCTGGAATCAACAACCAATACCTCATCATACTTACACCATGGTGGCTGGAATCAACAACCAATACCTCATCATACCTGCACCATGGTGCCTGGAATCAACAACCAATACCTCATCATACCTGCACCATGGTGCCTGGAATCAACAACCAATACCTCATCATACTTACACCATGGTGCCTGGAATCAACAACCAATACCTCATCATACTTACACCATGGTGGCTGGAATCAACAACCAATACCTCATCATACCTGCACCATGGTGCCTGGAATCAACAACCAATACCTCATCATACCTGCACCATGGTGCCTGGAATCAACAACCAATACCTCATCATACTTACACCATGGTGGCTGGAATCAACAACCAATACCTCATCATACCTGCACCATGGTGCCTGGAATCAACAACCAATACCTCATCATACTTGCACCATGGTGCCTGGAATCAACAACCAATACCTCATCATACCTGCACCATGGTGCCTGGAATCAACAACCAATACCTCATCATACCTGCACCGTGGTGCCTGGAAACAACAACCAATACCTCATCATACTTACACCATGGTGCCTGGAATCAACAACCAATACCTCATCATACCTGCACCGTGGTGCCTGGAAACAACAACCAATACCTCATCATACCTACACCATGGTGCCTGGAAACAACAACATGAGCATGTGCACCATGTTCACGAAAACAGCAACCATGAACAAGCTTAATTCACCGACTTGTCACATGAACTGACCTGGCGTGGCCCACTCTATTGTGTGTCGACACCTCTTGGGCGTAGGTGGGGCTGGGGCCAGTGGCACAGGCGCGGGGCGCTTGAATGCTGACCTCTCCGGCTCCTGGGTGATGATCACCTATGACAGACGGGGCAAGTTGTCAACAGCAAACTTGTTTATCAACATTCACTTCTAATGTATGTTTTGTAAAATCATGAGCTACTTTTAATTCAGAACACGTGCTGTCATGATTAGATATGAACACTGCAAGGCATGATTTTACAATCCAAAAGTACCGTCATGGCTATTATAGATATTCCATAAAGTTTTACATATTCACCTATCAACGATTGTTAATGAAGGGCCTGATACTAACAAAGAATCAATTTCACCCATTAGATCGAGTAACTTGCAAGTAGTATTATTTCAAAGTAGACATAAACATTTCCCCCCATAACAAAACATTTCCACAAACAAGGCTAGGTTTTACATCATGGCTTGACTCTAAAATTACGACAAAGACTGTTAAGATGAACTTCAGAAGCCAATTGTATCATCAGATGATTCTACCTGCTTAGCTATTGCCGAGTACTTGAGGGCATGCAGCGTCTCATCAAACATGCTGGCGCACTGGTTCACGTTGACAATCATGGCCGCCCGGCCCTTGCCACTGAAGTAGCTCTGGAAGAGTCGAGTGAGCTTACTCTCGCGGAATGGAACAATCCGAGGATGCTCCCTGGAACGACAACAATTTGACTGATAAATGATATCATCACTCAATCTCTGCAGTCTACATGTACTGGATGCTCATCACGGTCTATTTTTAATGCCATGGTTTAAAAATGGAAAGTGCTAAGTGTAAGAAAGTGTCATGGAAAAACAATCAGTCACAAAATTCTGCATGTTGTTATACAGTTACCACTTCCATGCAGTCTTATTGGCTTAAAGGAAAGGTGAGTTCCCAAGTTTGCACTGATCCCAGACCAGGGAATCCCCTATTCAACAGTATCCACCATGGCAGCCTTCACCGGAGGATAGTTGCCGTAACTAAGGTGACAAACTCGCCTAATTTCTACTAATTGTACCAAGACAAACGAAACAGCACGAACACTGGTCATCAATAAAGTCATTTTTATTAACATATACAAGATTTCTGTAAATCTATGTAACGGATCTGAAAGAAATATGAACATAGTAATGGAAAATTGTGAGAGAAAACATTTGCCAAAAATATATTTATAAACCGATATTTCCTAGTAACTTGTCTCCTTAAACTACACGCAGTCTTTCATGTGAGATATTACATATTAATCAAGCATGAAACACATGTTGACTGGCTGGAAGAAGACATCGTGAGAGCAGTGGTCAGTTTCATAGAGTGGTCAGTTTCATAGAGTGTACTTACCATGTTGTAGCGGGCAATAACTCATGAAAAGCCTAAAACGTAAAGTTACGCTAGTTTGCGTTTCACGGGTCTGCACCATAGTTTCTCTTCGCCCATGTAGTACTTATATAGTAGGCGTAACTTTACGCTAGTTATTTATGGTATGCGCCCCTAATTTCGCTGATGCTCCCAATATGCCCACTCTCAACATAATTATTTTGAATGTTTACACTCGATATCCTTAACATTCATCATATCTTGGCATTTGGTATATGAACAGCAAAGGTGGCAGCTTACGAGAAAAAGGGTGGCCATAGACACCACAAATAAATAGCTTTTTATTTTTTATTGTACAGCGCTTTGAGCATATTTGGATATTGCGCTTTATAAATATTATTAAATACAGGGATTCCCAATCGCGACCTAAATAGGTAAAATTTTAGTTACGCGAATGCTAAATTGTCTCATGAAACCGGCTGCAAGCTATATCGGTTAGTCGCTGGTTGCTAGTGACGACCAGTAGAGTGTGTAGTTGCATGTAAAGTTACACCACCGGAAAAAGATCGGGAGACATGGCAGCGGATCAATTATCTCACAGACACACTGAATGGAAGAAGATGTGACACTCACTTGTTGATCTGGTTATATCTCAGATTGGTCATGCACCGACTCAAAGCCAGCAGGGACGTGTTGATGTTGCCAGCCTCCTTCATTCTTTCGCCAGTCGTCTGCGTCTTGGACGACCTCTCAGCGCCAGCGAGGTCACAAAACGACAACCTGGAAACAAACCCCTCAAAGACACTCGTTGCAAACGAATAGCAAATGTCAGGTAATAATCTTTATTTTATGTGTGTGTGTGTGTGTGTGTGTGTGCGTGCGTGCGTGCGTGGTGTGTGTATTCAGCTGTGTCTGTAAACACGTGGTTATGTTTTCATACAATTGCCAACCAGTTGCACTTCACTGACATATAATATGTTCTAACAATTCTTTTCAATAGAAAGAATTGTGATTCTGTCTGCTATATATATATATATATATATATATATATATATATATAAACACACATTATATATATACATACAACTTGTAATTAGTTTATCAACTTCATCATTTGAAGACATAGTCAAGACACTGCAATTTATTACTAGACCTTTCAACTAAATTTGTTTGTGATGGGTCGGTGGCATGGTTCATATCAATTTTTTATATTAACAAAGCCTCTCAGTTATATCTGAACCAGGAGACGTGACGACATATAGAAGGTGACGATTGACCTACATGCTGATGCGTGCCATGCGAGGGTCTTTCTTGTCGTAGACACGGACCAACTTCAGTGTGAAGATACAATGGCTGCAATGAGACAACGCAGGGACGTCTACATAAGTGTACATGAGTCTATTGTGATGTTTACAGGTAACACAAGGCCCTGCAACATTCACGCAGCAATCATTTTGCGCAAGAAAGCTCTTTAATTGTCTGAACTGATTTCACATATTTTACACACACAAAACATGCAAAAAGCTGTGCCAACAAAAATTCAGGTCTGTAAAGCACAACGGTTTTTCACACACCTATGAATTAATAAACTGAACTGTCTCGACCCACAGAAGCCCATATGGCTTCGCAGCCTACACATTTGCCAACATTGTGAAGTAGGTCTCTGTAACTAATGGCTATGCATTTGAATCAAAAAGCAGTCACTAAAACGCCAATTTTCATCCAAAACACTGCTTAACAACACCGCCCACAGAACAAAACAACAGACTGTTCTAGTCCAATATGGCATATCGTTGAGTGCAACTGTTTCCTGAGTCAAAGGTTTTGATACCAGTGCTACACAAGACCACATGACACTACTTTACCTTCGGCTTGAGTTATGGTTCAGATTGGTACAGGCAACTCGCAAGTTGCTCTGCCCAATCATCAGCAGCTTGTACGCCTCATCAGCCGAAGAACTGTGGATCTGCTTCAGCCCTGTCACAACAGCTCAATAGCATCACTTTTCCTGCTCAATACTTATATATTCTCTACTAACAACTTTACTTTCATTCACTAACTCTGTGAGAGTCAATGGAATTGCACAAACCGTTGGAATATTTTACATCTTTAAATTTGTTGTTAACAGGTCAATGAAATGGAAGTCCATTTTCATAAATTAGAGTAATAGCATCAATCCTCAGATGTCACCAACTACTTGCAAAAACAGCTGAATTAAAAGAAAATGGCAGTGTGCACATTCAGAGGCTGACAACATATTCCAAAGTATTCATAGTAGACATCTGTTTATTCATGTAAACATAGCTGTATTGCTGCATGCATGTAATTTGTACGATTACTTCAAGATATGTATTACATATGTATAAGATACCTTCACTTTCAGGTAACTAATGTTAGCTTTCCCAGAGGAGTCTTAGATGAATCCCTTACAGCTTGGCACCTTAGATGCAGTTTACCACATAGCTAGCGTTAATAAACCCCCTCACACACAACAGCTCTATTAAGAGGGTGACCACTGACAAACCCAAAACATTCTGCTCTGATTATGCATAAACACCAAACTGCCCCAACCAGACCGCAGATAAACAACAGTGACTTGTATCAATGTTGTTTATCCACATACTCCGTACAGAAAAACAGCGACTCACCCTTGATGTAGGGCATGCCGTTTTTGTCCTCGCGAAGCTGCATTGTGGGACGTCGAGCGTTCTTCTTCCTGCTGACGGGATCGAGTAGATCGTAGATGTATTCGTTGTAGATCTCCCCAAATGACACCCACACAGAGAACTTGATGTTTCCCTGTTGTTTCACGTCAACGGCCGTCTCCTCTCTCACCCGTCTCTCCGCTGCTGCCAACATGCTCGGCAGCTCATCCGTGTCTACAAACACATGTCACATAGTTGAGTGTACAGATGAAGCCATAAGTAAGACATTTTATTACCAAGTAACATTACAAATACACAAAGAATTCTTTGCATTGTGGCGTTAATATGCATACAATACATACATACACATTTTCATAGCTCCATCATGCATCAAACATTATAACACTAAATTATGCAAGGTGTTGTGCACATCCTTCCATAAACAGTTCAAGACTATATATTTACAATATTTTGCAGATTTGTCAAACCCCAGACAAGTTTGTTCAGTCTACATTTCTCTAGTTCACCCAGCTAAAGAAAACAGCACCTGGTTAAAGAAAGTGGTGGATATTTGTGTACAAATATAATCTATAATACAAAAACCATATTACGTGAATCTGTTATATTACATCATGTTATATTGCGTACTGTATGGAATACCGGTTCAGCAAAAAAAAAATGCCAAGTTCAAAATTGCGTATACCAGTGCAATGGCGTGATAGACCACATTGGTAGTAGTGGACAATAAGAGAGAAATGCGACACTTACCGTGGCAGTCGCCGTTGACAACCACCAGTGACTCACTGCTGGTCTGCAGCATCAGGGAGTCTTCAGACATTGTTGAGTTTATCGTTGTCTTTGATGTGTTAATCGTCTCATTCGTGTCCCAAGCCTGGGTCACATCCTGCATGACATGACAATGGTAATTATCAAGATGATGTCATTGTAATCATTGTCAACGTGACAGTAATCATTAGCTGTCTGTGCAGCCATAAATCTGTTAGTTTTACATGTATAGGGCTGAAAAGTATGTGATCTAGCGTGCCCATTCACTTTTTTAGTTTTTAAATGATACTTATTCCGACCTGTCGGTTTTTTGTGTATGGGGTGAAACCTTGTGTGTAGTCTAGCAACGTCAAGCCAACTAGACAGGCCTAGTACAAACAAAGCATTTCTATATTCTGGGGTAACACTGAAGGTAGTCAGTCCTACAGTCGCACTTATTTCAATTAGTTTTGTACATATGCTCAATGTTGGGCAACTACTGACTGCACTTGAGGTAAGATCTTGAGGTAAAATATGGGAACTGACATTTTGAATGTCATTTAGCATTTCTGTTGCGGCCTCGTTATTACAGATAATTATAGACAATTTGAAAGACAATATTTATATATATATAAATCCCTAAAACATTAAATAATTTAATTTATTCATTTTTTCAAAATTAAAACTACAGATCCCAGTGAAACTTGGGCATGTGAGATGCAGTAAGTATTTAAGCGGGTAGCATCAACAAACACACATAAGGTAGCTCTACTGAAGCAGTAAAGATAATATGGTCACCAGATCATCTGCCAGCCTGAGAACAGCGTCCTTGATCTGGTGTTGGCGCTGCTCCTGAGTGGGTG
Source organism: Ridgeia piscesae (assembly GCA_025642075.2). Classification (NCBI taxonomy): domain Eukaryota; kingdom Metazoa; phylum Annelida; class Polychaeta; order Sabellida; family Siboglinidae; genus Ridgeia; species Ridgeia piscesae. The sequence continues at coordinate 133,397 of JAODUO010000633.1, forward strand.
ACAACTTGGTGACGCCACAGAACATGGCTGGCTTGAGGGCCATGTTCTCCCACTGCCGACCCTGGATGCTGTTGAAGAGGACATCGAGGGACCGTGGCAGTATGCCAGCCTCCACAGCTGTGCCTGGAACAATGGCGTTTATAATATAATTTATAAATAACTTCTATGGTGCCAATGTTCTCAGTGACGAAACAAAACCAGTGGATTAGGCAGTTTCATAGTCAAAGGCGATGCAAAAGTCGTCATCAATTGGATGAATGTGCTAAGAAATTAGGGTGGATACGCGAGATTAAACAGATAGGTTTTTAGGTGATAGGGAAATGCAATGTTTTCTGCTGATTTAATGTTATCAGGAAGTATATTCCACAGAGTACACACAGCAACTGAGAAACCTTGAGTTCCAGCGTTTGTCTTGGTCTTAACTATCAACTTGTCTTACTAATACTGAGTACCATAAAAAATTATGATATACCACTGAACCAGACTTCAACAAGTATTTTATAGTAGTATTTGAAAACATTTTATTGTCACCAAATGGCAATACTTTTAAAGTTTATATAACTGGGTAAAACTTGTAAAAATGAAATAAAAAGCGAAGATATCCATAACATCCTGCCGTTCCCTTCCGTCTAAAATGCATACCACAAAGAGCCACTACATACACAACTCTCATGTTTATCTGCAAATATATACAGCTATACATGGTAAATCACTAGTTTTACATCAATTTGTTCAATGTACGTCCCACTCTGTGGTGTCCATTTCAGTTCAATCAATCAATCTGATATGATCAACTTACAGAGTTGTTATTAAGTCAATTCCGATTTAATTCGGAAAATGTCAGTATGAAAGAATATGAATGGCTAAGCTTAAAAACAAGCACCAACATTACTGTGCACTATCACCAAATGGGAAAAGCCACCAGTTACATCCATGTACATACCTTGTATGGTGTACGTCTTGCCGGAGTTTGTGACGCCGTACGTAAAGATGAGGCAGTTCTGCCCATCGATGAAGTCTTTCACCGTACTCAGCATACAGTCATCAAAGAATTCCTTCTGAGACGTCGTCTCATCATAGATGCGTGAAAAACTGAATTTGTGTGTGTGTTTCGATGTGCCGTGTGTGCTGTTCTTGTAGGTATGTGAACATTGCGGTGCATGGGCCAATAGCGAGTAGTCGGATTCAATTTCCATGCAGCCCTATAACAAACAAATACGTAATACTTAATATAATAACATGTCTAAACGTACATCTTAACATCTTAATACTAGGCAATCAATTTGGGACATTAGCACCATATATTAATAGTGCTAGATGTGCACAAACTTTTTCCAGTAAAGACCATTTGACTTGTGTAAACTTCATGATAATACCAAGAAATGTTTTCACCTGTTTTCTTAAATTCCATTTTTGCTAAATAACATAATGTGTAACAAGATAAGATGGTTTCGCAACTGGTTAGGAACTAATCTATCTAGCATCAGGAATTATTTTCAACATACCTGGTTTTCACCACTAATGACCTCGTGTGTGCTGAAGGGTCGCACCCTTAGGTAGATCTTCATGTGTTCCTTGTCCGGCTGGTGTGATATGAACTTGTGTATCATGGGGGTCGGGTCTAAGTCAGCCAGGAGATTCTTACGAGGATCTTTATTTTCCTCTTCATCATCCTGATCTGTCAAGGCATCTTCAAATTCCATTTCCTCGTCCGACATGCTTTTAGCTGGAACAAAGGCATCAGTTAGTAACTGTATTACAATAATTTTTTTAACACATTAGGGGGATTATAGTCGAAATGCCCCTCTGCCTGAATGGCCCACCACAGTAATGCCCTAAACCTAGTCACAATGCACCAAACGCAAAGTCGCAATGCTCCAACCGTGAAGTCATAATGCTCCAAGTCCAACAGTATAGTCGCAATGCACCACTTTTGGTTGGAATGCCCCAGTGATTTTACTAAATATTGTCAAAACATTACATTTTATTATTGTCAAATCTATGTATACAGTACACTGTATAATACAATTATAGATATTACATTACATATTAAATGCATAATGAATATAAAAATTACGTTTCGTTGATTTTTTGTGCATTATTGAGATTATACCTGAATTTATGTTTTGTCTCCGTATATTTCTCCATATATGTTTTATCTTTGTGTGATTGTATAACCCATCATGAACATTGCTAAAATATCCAGCAAAGGTGTTAAATTTTACATATAGAACGAGCAAATTAATACAAGCATTTAATAATCTAAAATAAAATATGTTAGTATAAAATGTTATATATAATATATATATTTCCGCATCAAGCAAGTACAACTGGAATGCATGGCGATAATAACATGAAAGTGGGGCATTCCGTCCAAAAGTGGAACATTGCAACCACCATGTTCCAAAATGTGGGTGCATTGTGACTCCGCGGTTGGAGCATTGCGACTGGGACATTGTGACTAGGCAGGAGTGGCATTGCGACTGAGGCATTCAGGCAGAGGGGCATTCCGACCATATCCCCATTAGGTTTTCATCATGTGCAATTTGGGCCTGTTATTGCATATCTGAAAACCAATGACAATAATGGTCAGCAAGTTGACCAGTGGCCATTTAATTGAAGAAGTGATGCAAAGTTGAGCCCTGTAAAGTAAGTTTGTAACTGTTATCACATTTGTTGTGAGTTCGAGTGGATGGTGGTTCTATCCCACCTACTGCTGTTTCAAAACTTAGGCAATTTCATTCACCCCACATTTGCCTGTGTCTTTCAGAAGAGACACTAAAAGCCGGTGGTCCTTTCTATCTGCCATCTGGTGTCTATGCCAGGGGAAGTAAAAGATCCCACACAGGGGGTAAATGTGTAGCCTATAGTGGACTCATTAATACTACCGAAGAACAACTGCGTTAGCCCAAGTCTGGGCTGTTTGGAGGAAACACTGACTTAAGTCTTAACGTCTTAACTTAAGTCTGCTGAGACCTGAGAGGCTGATAAAACTATGAATATTTTAACATAGAGCTTAAAAATTTGGCATCTTGGCCAAATTATATGTAGGGAACCAAAATCGGCTATAATCTTAGTTGTCAGATTAATAGAAGAGGAGCTGTAGTACCTGGAATTTGGGGTTTTGTTTATTCGGAGTAGCTCGATCTCTACTCTAGCGCAAGGCTAGAGTTTGACAGCGCCGTAGACTCGTTCGACAATCGTAGTTACTGCAAAGAATAAAATACTGATCATACGACACAAGCTCAATAAACACATATAAAGTGTTATCCATAAATTACTGAATGGATAATCGATAATGCAATCAAACCTCTTTTCAAGGATACCGACCAGACAAGATTAAGCGTCGATATAAATTTCGCGGCCTATTTAGGAAGATGTTTAAATTATCCAATCAGCTTCGACGTAGCAATTGATTGAAGGAACGCGTGTTACCTAACATCTTATTGGCTACATTTTTCGGATACGTCCACGGACATAAAATGAATAATGACGGCACTGCAACGTATAGTCAACGTGTGTATAAGATGCAAGACACGGCAATATGGAACAGGAATTGGATAATGATGAACAATCACGCAAAAAAACAGCAAAGAAAGAAATTCCCCACAAAGAATCAGCCAATGTATGCCGCACAGGCATGCAGGATCAATAACAGTCATACTCACCAACAACACATCAATCTCAACACATTACAAAGCAGCAAAATAACGTTTAAAAATTATGTATCACACTGTTATGGGATCTGCTCAAGTCCTCCACACTGAAACATATTTCCGGTCCAAAAAATAAATACAATACACACCCCACCTCAATACTTCCCGCACCATACATCCTTAAATTTCGTACAACAGCTACCAAGCGAGCCAATATACATCAGATGCTATCTTTTTTATGTTTATTTATGTGGTAAAACAACAGCTGACTGGAATAAGCTTAGCGATTTGCAAGTTAAGACTGAAACCGTAGCGTACTTCAGCCATCTGACTTATGGATCACACACTCAATAGCATGCGCACATCGCTCCCCCGTCCTATACAATAGCCAATATTTGATTTTTATGAGGTTCCCTATACAGATTCAGCCTGTCGGGAATATAATCTTCTATAATATGTTTGGTATTTCTTTTATGGAAAACACAAGGAGAAAACGTCTTTGATGTCAAAATACAATGTGGCACGAAAAGTCCAATGTTAATGTATCATTATGATATCCTAGCTCCGACTGGAATGCCATGTATTGTATGTGCGTATGTGCGCCTTTGTGATTATTCGCATGCGCGCGTGAATGTATGCACGTGTGAATAATATATGCGACAACAAAATCAAACGTATATGTACTAAAGATAATAAATGTTCATCAAGAGAGCGCATTTGGAAAGTAGTAATCATTCTATAGCTACAGCAATGGCAAAAACAGAAGTAAAATAAAGATAGGATCAATCCAAGATTATCAGGGTAATTTAAAAAACAAACATATGATAGAAAAAGCTTAAACTTTGAACACATACCTTACCTCAGCGTTTAAAACAGAAGTTTCAGAAGAAGGCATAAGCCGGAAGTTACAATTTTTTTAACAATGGGAAGAAATATGTATTGTTCAAATGTGAATATTACAGAAGAATATGTTATTGAAAAGCTAATAATGAATTATTAATAAGATGGTGTTGAATCTAAGATAAATTATAGATTACTATGCCGAAAATGTCGTTGTTTTATACCGCTACATAAAATAAGAACTCACTAAATGGACTGTCGTATACATAATGTCAATAAAAATTAGGTGCATGACGCATCGTAACCTACACCAAGCGACAAGCTTATTTGTTAGTTTACTGACCAGGAGAAATAATGCCAGGACATTTTGTAATAATCTTCCTTGTTGACAAAGCTTTCTGAGTTGACATGAAAATGTTGATTGTAGTTGCAAACTTGCATTAACTCTTGTAGGAACACAGCATTGAAATGTAACTAGTGCTTAGTTTCATTTAAAATGTTACGTACGAAAATATTATTGCGTTATCTGTGTGCCTGCTCGTGTACGTTTTGGACATCGAAATGGCGTTTACTCCCGATTAAATGAATGTTTACATTTCAGACGCAGTGCATATGTACATACATGTAAAAACAAATTACACAAATAAAGATAAAATATATATATATATATATATATATATATATATATATATATATATATATATATATATATATATATATATATCTCTACTTATTTCATGACATTGTGTAAGATTTAAGTTTATATATTTTATCTTTATTTGTGTAATTATTTTTAATAATCACCTACCTCGAAAGTACTATATAAAATAATGGATGCATTAACGATGAAATACAGAGGAGGATGACCAAGGCTAATACATCTGTCGGCCGACTACGCCAGAGATTCTAGAACAACCACCATGTGTCCATGCGGAATAAAGGCAACATATACCGTGCAATCGTGCCGTCCACCCTCCTATATGGAGCTGAGGCCTGGACAGTGTACAGACGACAGGTAAAAAAGCTGCATGCCTTCATGATGCGACATCTGCGTTCGATCATGACGATAACCTGGATGGACAAAGTGACAAACAAGGAAATACTCGAACGGACAGGGCTGCATCTATGGAAGATCTCCTGATCAGAAAGAATCTCCGGTGGACTGGACACTTCATGAAGATGTCACCAGACAGGCTACCAAAGCAGATTCTCTACTCTCAACTGTCTTCTTGTCATAGAAATAGGGGGCGCCCTTGACTCCGGTTCAAGGATACCATCAAGAGAAACCTGAAGCTGAGAGACACAAAGATCGACTCATGGACGTCACTCTCACAGCAGAAAGATAAATGGAGAGCAATAGTCAAGTGATGGAAGCAGTCTTTTTCGCATCACGACCGACAGCATGATGATTATGATGATGATGATGATGATGATATATCATCTTCATCATCATCATCATCATCATCATCATCATCATCATCATCATCATCATCATCATCATCATCATCATCATCATCATCATCATCATCATCATGCTTCGGTCGCATGCGACAAAGATGCTTATACTTGTACTATTGCACTACATGATTTGCTCATATGTATAATATATAATATAATATAATATAATATAATATAATATAATATATATAATATAATATAATATAATATAATACAATACAATACAATACAATACAATACAATACAATACAATACAATACAATATAATAGAAACAAAGTTTTTTATTTAATTAGCCGACAGATTTGTGCACCTGTCGGAGTGGTATCGCAGAGCCGCCGAATCCATATCCGCATTTCACCGCATTTCAGATATTACATTTCCTGTAGAATATGGATTCTTTGGTATGTATAAAAATTTTGGCACTTTTGATGCAATTTTATATTATATTTAAGCGTACACTACAATCTTGACTATCTAGCGAAATGTCATGCACAAAAATGTCGTTAATGACAATTTATTTCAGTTTTAAATGCAGTCGACATATTATCGCTCAGGCACATGTGATTGTAATGTTATTACGTTGTCGCTGACTAAAATCATGACGTCTCGAATTGGTTATCGGAATCGATGGCTTGACGACTATCATGTACCTTAAAGGGGAGATAAAATGTTTGAACAACCATTGCTATAATATAAGAAGGGAACAGATTTTTAAAAGGGGGCACAACCTAAAATATTTCTCTTTAAAAGCAAACAGATCATTAGTCTTCCTCCGCAGAAATCTTAAAATCTCGTCAATCCAAATAAAAACTAAGGCTTACTTCACCTTTGTCAGACCAATCTTGGAAAATAGCTGTACTGTCTGCCACCCCTACACCGCTACACAAATAAACAAACTGGAAATGATCCAACGGCAACGCCGTGCAGCTCGATATGTCTTACATCGCCACCATAATACATTAAGACTTTTAAGTGTAACATATATGATCCAGACATTAGGATGGAGATGCTTATCCGACCGAAGAAATGATGCAAAACTATGCATGATATACAAAATAACAAATGGCCTAGTGGGTATACCAGCAAATAAATATCTCATTCCTGTAAACACAGTCACTAGAAAGCAACATTCCTTGTCCTACCTTATCACTCACTCCAAATGTAATTACCACTTCTTTTTTTACTCAAGTACCATTCGACTTTGGAACTCCCTCCCTCAACATGTAAATAAAAACAGCCTTGACTCCTTTAAGAGCAATATCCAGACTTTGCATTATTCCACTATTTAGATATAACTAGTTCTTTTGCATGCATTACTGTTTACATGCACTAATTATTGTTCTGATACATTGCATTGCACCCAAAACAAAAAATAAAAGATATTTCTGATTTTTCCTGTTCGCCTGCCTGCATCCTCAGCATGTTGAGGCGGTAACCTGGAAAAAGATGAAGTAATAAATTAAAGAAAGATACCAAAACCATCTTATAAAACTGACCACCTCTTAAGGCTTTTTAGAAAGAAATTTTGTTTTATGGATTTTGTTAAATTCGGCTAGGTGCATGCGCACACTGACACAGTCAGAACGAAAGTTAAAAAAGGCAGGAATGCTTAAACAGTCAAAAAAGGACCTGTCAGAACCAGTATAAGAACATGCCATTATCATTTTAAAGGATATGTGACCAAGATTTAATGAGCACGGAGCCACAGTATATTTTAAATATTTTTTCATACTGAGGACACCCCAGTTTTGACTGACATTCAATATAGCGTCCACTGACAACCATGCATGGGTCACACTCGGTGAACTCAAGAAATGGTAAACACAAGTATTGCTATCTTGTATAGGGTCTGTAAGTGTGTCACGATACATGGCGAGACTCCACGTAACTGGAGCTGATTGGGGACAGGCCACAAGAATGATATTCTAACGACAGATGACAGTTGTGGTTTCCAACTGATGAAAATACACTAAAGCAGTTGGGGAAGTTTTGTTAGGAGTATGATAATCGTTTTAGCAATACAGTTACACTTGTCTTGGGCAACCTCTGTCATGAACGACCGCTTTCTAATCACGGATCGTTTCTTATTAAGACATACCTGCCGTGAGCGACTGACTACCTGTCAAACGCTGTCAGCGACCACACAAATTGTTTATGTGACCATTGCTTTCACCTGCTAGCAGCGACCGGAATACATATTGTCGTCAGTTTCAAGTTCACTAAATACTTGTATCGTTGATTTATCTGATTAGTCAGTTTATTTGATTGGTATATTAAAGTGCGTGAGGTTGAGGGAGAGGATGAGGAGGTACCATCACAGCCGGCACCAGTGCCGCACACATTTCAACAGGCAGCTGAACATCTACGGGCACTGCACGACTTTGGCTTATGCACAAATCAGCCACAGTTTCACTGCTTCAATTTGCCAGGCAGAGGAATTGCATGAAACTAAACAATGCAGAAAAGCAAATTGCTTTTTAACAGATGTTATAGATCTTTCGAAAATTATGATTTTAGGTGAACAGTGCTCAAAGAATTTTCAGTGGACAGAAATGTAAATCTGATATTTATTAACAATGATGAACATAATACACTATTAACTTGTAGCTTTGTTTGTACTTGTCTTGTCCTAAATACAAAATGTATTAATGGTCTTTTTTGTTATACTAGTACAATGCTTGCCTGTTTACCTATGTAGATTATACACACATACGTATACACATTCATAGTTACGCCAACACGATTTTGTGTGCAACCTGTTATAAGTGACCACCTGTCTTGAGTGACCACTTTTGCTGGGCTGGAGGAGCAGTCGCCCAAGACAGCTTTTACAGTATTGTTATATGGCTAGATACCAGTAATACTCCTTGGATCAGGATGGCAGATTTACACAAAAGCAAAGGCTGATAAAATGTTGACTATAGTCACCAGCTCGGTTTCTGTTAGATCATACTAGGAAAATCAGGTCATAAATATCTTGTTATAGTTTTCTTATCTTAACTGTCCAATTTAATATTGATTTTAACACACTGTCGTAGACATATAGCAATTTCCTTAACCCACATGGTACAATTTTTAGGCTATATGTGTCTTACTTGATTTGCATTTTATTGATTTAGTGATGATAAAAATATCTTTATAATATTAAACTATATTTTAATATGTCATATGTATTATATAATATGATTTACAAATATACAATATTGGGTGTTAAAATGATAATCAAAATATATATAACAGATTATTGCGTGTAAATAGATTTAAACGTGAAAGTTACATTGCTATACATTGTGGTTTCACAACAGTTCGATAAGCACCTACATCTGACAAATTGTCTAAATGCACATAATCATAACATATGTATACATTTGCCCCAAAACAGGCTGCACTGCGTGAAAGACGGCATTCTACATTATTTGTCAAGATCACCAAACAAGTAGCTGTCAATGCCAGGCAACCACCCTAATAATGGTTTAAAATGCACTACTTCTGCTTGTAATTATCTTTCAGAAATAAAAAACTATAAACATAATTTCGGAGGGCCAGTCTGATTATTACAATAAAAACCAAAGTCCTGTATTTTAATATGGAGAAGTACCCCCGACCTCGTTTTTAAGCAGGACACTTACATGGTCTATTCACTCTATTGGCATAGTTATATAGTTAGTCTACAATGGTATTATGTTTTGTAACGTTTTAAAAGAAACTGGGCCAGTGTTAACGTGCACGCGAACCATGTTTGTATAAAAGTGCTGCTTAAATCATTTTGTTTCTGCTGAATTGCTAAAAGATGTTTTTACAGCAACAGTTTTCGCAATTCTAAGTAGTGTTTCCTTCTGCCACAGGGCGGCACACAGGCAGCGGCGGTGTCTGCTATGTTGAAGACGCCAGCGGAGAAGATGGGAAACGACGTATGTTGACATTTCATTTCTACGTCTCATTAGGTAGACCTTACAAATTGTCATCTCTCCCAAGCAGTGGTAATAGTAGTAGACTGTCACCGAATACTGTCATCACAACTATACAGCAGATTATTTTAAAGCAAGATTCTTTATTTCACAACTAAAACATGTCAACTCATGTCTAAAAAGTGTATAAATCGTGAAATTAGGAATCTTGTTTTAATATAGTTCTTCCAACTTAATGAAATTGTGTACGTATGCAGAATATTGCAAAATCAGTTGTACACAGTTGTTGTCTTTGATGGGGTTGACTACCGAACCAGGCATGCAAAATGCAGTTCCAGGAAATTGTCTCTGTCTTTACTGTATGTTTCATGTTAAATTGTCCAGAATGTGTTGTGTGTGAAACATTAAAAATGTGAACAGTAGTAGCCGTCAGGTATATTAAATGTTATTTTACAGGAATTAAACATACAGTATATTAATTATGGTATCAAGGAAATGACACTGTTGATTAAAGAAAACATAATTTAAGACAGTTTTAATTTGTAAATTAATGTTACATTTGTTTACATCATTAGTCATTGATGCTCGCTAAATGTAGATTTCTAAACGCATTTGAAAGCAAATAAATTGGTTTTTCAAAGTTTGAATACAACACAGAAACTTGTCTTTTGTAAGGGTATTGTTGAACTTAAATTAATATTTTTCCCAATCTAGTTTGTGTGTTGTTATTCACTTATTTATGAAACATTTTCAATTCAGCAATATATTCTTAACATGTGGCATTCGTCTGTGAGTGTATTAGTGTTTGTTGCCGTGTTGTATGACACAGTATTTAATTTGCAGCCAACAGTCGAGATGCACTGGGCTATGAAAGCGTACCAGCATGCAGAAACCTACTTCAGTGTGAGTATAGGGTAAACGCTTATAAATTCAGTCTGACAGTTTTCCTATATACTGTAACACAGGTAATTCGAGTAACTGGTTTAAACCTGGTTGGATTGCTACTGATCATCACTAACCATATGTTTATCAAGAGATCTGTCTTTCTGACAGGTAAAGTTCATTTTGGATGGGTAAAAATTACAGTGGACAGGTATTGGATGGGTAAAATTTGAAGAGCAATAAACTGATTTCATGTTGTCAATTATGCTTTTGAAATGGGAGTCGCACTTGTGTATGCATGGATTATTATGGTGTACTACTGGACATATTTACACATCTCAACTGACTTCAATATATGGGAGTTCACTCGTGTGTTTTCCGGGATATTTTCAGACTGGTAACATTTTTAATCCTACGTAGACTTCGTAAAGTCATGTTAAAAAATTACTTGAATAAACAATACTTGTACATTGTACATAACATAACTGAAAATAAAGATATGTAGACTGTCTGATAAATAATGATTTACTAACAGAATGATTGGTAACTTGTGGATCGTAATCATGTTAATTATGTCAGACACAGTCACCCTCACAATCCAGGGGTCATTGCACTGTGCTACAATACCCCTGGCTGATCGCTTCCACAAACCATGGAAGTGAATGGAGTCAAACTATAAAATAATAGCAATTGACTGTGCCAGTCGCTACTGCATCAGTAACAAGGACAGCACAAATACTAATTTGAAGATGAATACATGACAGGTGGTATTGCCAACATAATGACCCATTCGCATCCTAAACATAGCATGCAACACGTATGGTGAAACAGGTAATTACACTGGGATTCCTGGAGCTAGACGGCTTTATCTTGGAACTGCAGCGCAATTGTTCTTGCATGTGATACCGTGAAGTCGGATATGCGTTTGATTCAGCTAATTTCCATACAACACACCAGGAAGTTTGCGGGGGTAATGCCTGTGGGGTCACTACCCCTGCCATGCAAGGAAGGCAGTAGACAAACACTACATTTACACTTACACCCTTTATACATTTCCATGTTATTTCCCAGTGATATTGTTATCGGTCCTAACAAATTTTCTCTTCAGCTCATCACAAGCGTAGACACAAAGGCACTTCGACTGACCCAGATAGACGATGAGCTCTATGAAAAATTTCGCAAGGAATTTTCTGACATGGACATTGGCGTCATAAAAGAAGAAGATTTGAAGTCGCTGGAAAGCAAGAAGGTTTGTTTTTGGTTGCATTCATATTATTAGTTTTTAAATCTATAAACAACTGTACAGAGTTGCGTTGCAATATTTAGTACTCAATTGTAGTTCTATAAGATGCCACCATCCACATAGTAAGTCTTAACAGTTGCACAGAGCACATCCATGTGGACTGGTGGTCACATGGTAGAATGCCGGACTGTCAATCGAGGGGACGGTGGTTCAATCCCACCTACCGCCGTTTCAAAACTTAGGCAATTTCGTTCACCCCACATTTGACTGTGTCTTTCAGAAGAAACACTAAAATTCGGTGGTCCCTTTTATCTGGTGTCTATGCCAGGGAAGTAAAATATCCACTCAGGGGGTAACCTGTAGTGGACACACTAATTCTAAAGCACAACTCATGCGTTAGCCCAAGTTTGGGTTGTTTGGAGGAAACCACCTAAGAACTAAGAGCAATGTCTGGGAGATAAATGCAGATATTATTATTATTTAAATAATTGTGTCTGGTAAACTAATAAATAACTGATTTTAGAGTGAGCAAAGAAGTGAAGACATCTCACAGTGTTATTAGTCATAATTTTTGTAATTTAACTCTATTTTGGTTTTATAAAATGCAAGGATTTCTATATACACTTACATGCATTTATTGTGTGTAAGCCTTTTAATTTATCAAACCATCTAATTAAAAAACAATCTCTTAGTTAACCCATGTTAAGATGGTAGTGACATTCAGGTGACTCTGATACTTGATAGTTGATAGTAATATTTGTGTGTGACTGTTCTGTAGATAACTAACAGTTTAAAATCACATATACTATCTATTATAAACACTTTCTATCAGTGAATAACCGATAATAACCTGGCACTGGCAGAGATGACAACTTGTACATTTTAGGTATAATTCTTATGGTTTTTTTGGCAAATTGTCCGTGGTTACAAGCATACAGAACAGACCTTACGGTTATTTATAATTTTGACTAAAACAATTTTTTTTTTCTACAAGATGGATGTGAAAGTGTTAGTTAACCAGGTAGTGAGAAAGTGACAAAGGTATGCAGGACATTACCAGGATAACAGGAAAGAGAGTTTCAATGAAATAATCGCACCATTGAAATTGGGAGATCGTCAATCCCATGTTTGGTGTGAAATGAATGTGACAGCATTAGGCAGATCGTACAGATTTTCCCGTGACCTTATGGGTGTGTGTTCTCCAGGGTTGAGTCCTGTGATCTAGTGATTTTATTCTTTCAGAAATGGAATGCATTCCTCATGCAGTTTGAGGGTAGAGTGGTAGACTGGAACATGGGAACTCTGCTGCGACTCGACTCTAAGGGTGGCATCTCTGACGAAAACACAATACTAGGTGAGTTTATGATGTGTTATTTGAGTTCAATTCATGATAGGCTTGTTTATAGGTTAATTAAGCACATGTGATGGTGTCAGTTTCTTTCCTGTGTTCAGCCAGTCTTATATGAAATTTATAAGGCTGTATTCCCCATTTTCCAGTGTAGATGTTACTGTAGCATTTACGTAGATTTGGTACACATCGTCTGTCATCTTACTGCCTTCTACATTGTTCTACTCCTTTATTTCTGAGATCTAGGTATAGTTGCACAGCTTTCACCAGATGTGGTCTGCTGTGGGAGGCGAAGTAAGATGCACTGGCCTTTTCTACACAAGCAAAACTATTGTAACTGTCACATTTTTTAAACACAGTTCTTCTCCAACAGTTCTTCTCCATTTTTCCAACTTAATATATTCTTTGCTGTGGCAAGCCACGTGTGGTGATGTCTTTGTATGAGCTGAGTCAAATTTGACGAGACACCATGCAGGTTAAATTAACATCACAACTTACTCAGAACATGACAGTCCACAGTATCTTCCTGGTTGTGTAGCCACTTATAGTCCGTACGTCGTTCCGCTGACCAGGTTCTCAATGTTGTTCCGAGAATTACCCTGGAATGTTTCAGCCAACGAGCTTTTTCATGCGCAGGACCCTCACGTTGGAACTCACTTCCACTACATCTGAGAACACAGCGTGTTTCTTGACATTTTAAACTTTTTTTTAAATTGAATTGAGATTTATTTCAACAACAGCAACTACAATTACAAGTGTACCCTACAATCACAGCATGTACTATTAATATGTGGATCTTATGTAATATATATGCAATGTGTTGTAACCATACTGTAATTTTATTACCACATTCGTAACCTGCTTTTTACTTTGTTTGACATGTAAGCACCCCTGAATCTATTTTATAGAGATATGTGGTGTTAAAAAACATGTCACACACAATAAATATGTAACTGACCCACCAGTACACACTGACACACAGGACCAGTACACACTGACACACAGGACCAGTACACACTGATACATAGTACCAGTACACACTGATACATAGTACCAGTACACACTGACACACAGGACCAGTACTCACTGACACACAGTACCAGTACACACTGGTACATAGTACCAGTACACACTGACACACAGGACCAGTACACACTGACACACAGGACCAGTACACACTGACACACAGTACCAGTACACACTGATACATAGTACCAGTACACACTGACACACAGTACCAGTACACACTGACACACAGTACCAGTACACACTGATACATAGTACCAGTACACACTGACACACAGTACCAGTACACAATGACACACAGGACCAGTACACACTGACACACAGGACCAGTACACACTGACACACAGGACCAGTACACACTGATACATAGTACCAGTACACACTGACACACAGTACCAGTACACAATGACACACAGGACCAGTACACACTGACACACAGGACCAGTACACAATGACACACAGGACCAGTACACACTGACACCCAGTACCAGTACACATTGACACCCAGTACCAGTACACATTGACACACAGTACCAGTACACACTGACACACAGTACCAGTACACACTGACACACAGGACCAGTACACACTGACACACAGGACCAGTACACACTGACACACAGGACCAGTACACACTGACACACAGGACCAGTACACACTGACACACAGGACCAGTACACACTGACACACAGGACCAGTACACACTGACACACAGGACCAGTACACACTGATACATAGTACCAGTACACACTGACACACAGGACCAGTACACACTGACACACAGTACCAGTACACACTGATACATAGTACCAGTACACACTGACACACAGGACCAGTACACACTGATACATAGTACCAGTACACACTGACACACAGGACCAGTACACACTGACATACAGGACCAGTACACACTGACACACAGTACCAGTACACACTGACACACAGGACCAGTACACACTGACACACAGTACCAGTACACACTGATACACAGTACCAGTACACACTGATACATAGTACCAGTACACACTGACACACAGTACCAGTACACACTGATACATAGTACCAGTACACACTGACACACAGTACCAGTACACACTGACACACAGTACCAGTACACACTGATACATAGTACCAGTACACACTGACACACAGTACCAGTACACAATGACACACAGGACCAGTACACACTGACACACAGGACCAGTACACACTGACACACAGGACCAGTACACACTGATACATAGTACCAGTACACACTGACACACAGGACCAGTACACACTGACACCCAGTACCAGTACACATTGACACACAGTACCAGTACACACTGACACACAGTACCAGTACACACTGACACACAGGACCAGTACACACTGACAAACAGGACCAGTACACACTGACACACAGGACCAATACACACTGACACACAGGACCAGTACACACTGATACATAGTACCAGTACACACTGACACACAGGACCAGTACACACTGACACCCAGTACCAGTACACATTGACACACAGTACCAGTACACAATGACACACAGGACCAGTACACACTGACACACAGTACCAGTACACACTGACACACAGGACCAGTACACACTGACACACAGGACCAGTACACACTGACACACAGTACCAGTACACACTGACACACAGGACCAGTACACACTGACACACAGGACCAGTACACACTGACACACAGGACCAGTACACACTGACACACAGTACCAGTACACACTGACACACAGTACCAGTACACACTGATACACAGGACCAGTACACACTGATACATAGTACCAATACACACTGATAGACGGTACCAGTACACACTGACACACATTACCAGTACACACTGATACTCAGGACCACTACACACTGATACACTGTACCAGTACACACTGACACACATTACCAGTACACACTGACACACAGGACCAGTACACACTGATACACAGGACCAGTACACACTGATACACAGGACCAGTACACACACTGACACACATGAACAGTACACACTGATACACGGTACCAGTACACACTGACACACATTATCAGTACACACTGATACTCAGGACCAGTACACACTGATACACGGTACCAGTACACACTGACACACATTACCAGTACACACTGACACACAGGACCAGTACACACTGATACACGGTACCAGTACACACTGACACACATTACCAGTACACACTGATACACAGGACCACTACACACTGATACACGGCACCAGTACACACTGATACACGGTACCAGTACACACTGATACACGGTACCAGTACACACATCGTCTTCTGGCTCCCTCTTCAACAGAGAGATTTGTCGTACATGAGTACTGGTTCTGCAATTCTTTGATCTAAATTGTCTTATATTTGTTCTCCTTTTTCTCTCTAATGTGGGAGAGGTTAACCTAGCTTCTGGTCATCAATAGTTTTGTTTCTTTTATCCATTGCAGCTGTCATGTGACTTCCCCATATGCCTAATATTTGCATTTCGAAAAAACTCATAATCCCACAAAATCTCTCGACATGAGACTTTTTCTTCTGCCTCCACTCTCATTCTCAGAACAGCTGTTTTCTTCATTGCCTTCCCTTTCCAGTTGTTCCATCTGCCAATTCCACTTTTCATCACCTCCAACCAGCACACCTTATACGTGCCACATTGATTATATGGCTGTAGTAAGTCTGACGCAAAGTCTGTTTTTCTATTTCAGCTCCGAAGATGCAGTTTCTTGCGATCGAAGTAGCACGAAACAAAGAAGGTCTCAATGTTGACATCAGAGGGCAGCACTGACCCTAGTCGATGACACAACTGAAGCAGCATTTACCAATGTGTATATATATATATATATTATAAATATTTTAATGTAATTTG
The DNA here is from genome assembly GCA_025642075.2 of Ridgeia piscesae. Lineage (NCBI taxonomy): Eukaryota > Metazoa > Annelida > Polychaeta > Sabellida > Siboglinidae > Ridgeia > Ridgeia piscesae. The sequence goes on from JAODUO010000633.1 coordinate 150,641, forward strand.
ACAGCTTACATTTTACCTGGTGGATAAGTGGTAACATGGTGTGTCTTTGTAAAAAGACAACCATGCCGAGTTTATGCATTTGAAATATGTGTTTTTATGCCAATATGTTTCCTTCTTGTTTAGAATATAGACTAAATAATATCTAATGCACTCAGATCTACAGGAACAGACCTGATGAAGCTACACTGGCTCTGGCATGACAGAGTAGGACAAATTAATCTGATAAACATGTGATTATATTTGTGATATATTTTGTAGGTTTCATGTCTTTATGGCCTAAATCAGTAATGCAAAAGATCCTATCAGATTTGAGCAATAGAACTAAAGGATTTTGTTGTGTTTGTGAGTCGCCCAACATAGGTATTCATGACACAAATGTTGTCAAGTGCTACAAGTCGTTGTTGTGACATGCATATACCATGTGACATGTAAAGTGTTTTTTTTTTAAAGTAACTTTTGACTACATTTAATCCAATTCCATCATGGTTTTAACACTGTGTTTCTGCTATATTTATGGGGAATTTTTTTTTTAATGTAGATTGTAACTCATTACATTCAAAATTAATTGTTAGCATAATTGATTGCACTAATTTTCAAGGTAACTGTGTGGCGCATACTTGTATTCACACATGCATTTTTACCATGATCATGATTAATAAAATTATGTGTACTTACCATTCTTTAGTTTTGGATTACTTGTCAAGGATAATAAACCAGACATTGACAGACCAGGTGACCATTTCACTAGCATCATTGAGAGTTTTTTAAGACAGGATTTTCCACTTTTAAAATCAAGTTTGATCCTTAACAGTGATCTTTAATACATGAAAACTGTCAATACCATGACACGCCGGGAGGACATTGTCGCTGGTTGTCATTGAAATAGTGTCCTTGGTAATGTGACAATGGATATTTGCGTTTCAAAAAACAATTACAATTGATTTTGTTTAGTTATGAATTTTTTTAAAGAGCTTTTTATCTTAGTGAAATATTCCACTCATTATTTTATAAGGTATTCCTTTGTGCCAAAATGGCAACATTGAGGGGCATATGACCTGGATAGCTATTGTTGGCTTGTGTGCAAAAGAGCTGGTGCAACACAATACCTGGCTCATTGTTGTACATCACATGACTAGAATACACAAGCATTGTCTCCAGTCAGTTCAGACAGTACAGGCAAAATAATTTTGGTTGGATTGTTCTGAAGGCCCCAAAACCTATGAATAATTCCACTATGGATGGATGTTTGTTCATTGTTGCCTTTGCACCTTTCGGGGAAAAAATGCAAACAAGCAAATTGTACATACACACAAATTATACACATCAACTCATCTCCAATATAATATTTATTTAATGGTTTCTACAATATAAAACTCAAAGCAGTTAATAATGCTAATTTTCAAACATCTTACCCAGATCGTACAGATAGTGTTCAGGTCGAGCTTTAGTCTACCGTAGACGATGTGTTAAAATTTCTATCAGTGGCATTCGCCAAGGTAATCTTACACTTCAAAATCTTACCTCGAGAAGACCGGTGAATAGTTGTCCAAAAGTTTGCATTTAGGCCGTGTGAAGTTTATTTTCTGATGACAACATTTTTATATTGATGTATTTTTGTGCTTTTACCCGGTTTGCAGAGTCAAGGCTGACTATAATTTGAAAAATTATAATTATATATCATACATATTTTAAGTTATTTACCCAGGGGATAAAACAATGCATAATTTAAAATAGTGTTACCATTCGTGTGGAAATTCTACGTTAATGAAATGCAGTAAATAGTACAATTGTGGCAGGCATATAATATTATAATGTGATGAGTGAGTAAAAATAGTGTTATAACCCCTTTTCAGCTGGTACGTACCTTCCCGGATGATTATTTTGCCCTTTATGACTGATATCGACAAGGTTCGTAAGTACAGCCTTACAGGTAGCATATTCACCTTTTACAGCCAATAAATGGTTCTTAACGAATATATATGAATTGATACATCGTTGACATATAAGCTTAAAAATGATTACCAGGTAAAAAGTATGCATTCATGTTAGGAATATCAACATACGGTGTCGCCACACTTGACTTCTGTCGTCTCCGTCTATATCACGTGCGCTCGTATATGTATAAGCCAGCATACCACTACCAGTAACAATATACTAACATTATGTTCTGATGTAGTACATGTCGTATGGTGGACAGCCTGCGTCGCTTCGAGTCGAACACATCAATCAAACATGCCGATTTTTCCAATTTATGAAGAAATGTTTGCAAAAGTATAGCGATATTAAAAATCTGTATCCCTTACATTACAACATTTTTGGCGAAATATTTGCAATATTATTATATAATATTAATATACAACGCGGGACGAACGCCAACACATTTCTGGAAAATGAAATGCGAAATAGTAACTTAAATAATAATTATCACATTGTTCTTGCAAGTGATGAAAACATCAAGTATTTAGAAGATTTTTTTGTGTCTTGGGTATGATGTCAAGCATGATTTTAATGCAGCATGCTTTAAGATTAATATTTTGACTTATTGTGAACTTTACAGTAAAGACTAAAGGTTTAAAGGTAGGATAGGTATGGCAGCTGTCAGTAATTGTGAGATTTCAGAAGTACACAATATGCAATTAGAAATTACCATTGGCAACATGCCTCATCATCATTCAAATTGTGCATGTAAAAAGCATATTTACATTTTTAATGACAACAGTGTTTTTCTTTCCATTTAAAACCATACACTTTGAAATACGGTACAGTATTCCAACCAGTATGCCTTAATTTTGCTATCACATTTGCTCAACATTCATGCTCTTCAAACTCTAAAGAATAAAATAGTGATCGACTTATCCAGATGTTAAATATTCATTAACTGTGTCTTATCTGCACTAGACATTGTAATGTGTAATTGGCATAAACCTGTCCAGACCAGCATAGTACACACATTTTTCTGTTATTTAACTAATGAAATCCCAAATTAAATTGTTAGTCTATAATCAAGGAATAGATACATGAATAATAGTCGAGGACGGACTATAAAGGAAGTAGTTTTAGAAAGTACCTAGATCATGCCTTCAAGCTTAAACAAGTTAGCAGTAGCTCGGCCATGTAAAACATCAAGGAGATTATTACACCCATTATTGCACTGACGAAGGGTTGAAATTTGATGTGGTTAGCAGTAGTCAAATTTTCGGTTCAAATACATCAGCAGTCCGTTTAATTCAGCTAGGTCAAGTAAGAGACATTGAGAAAGCAACAATTGGCTTGTCTAAGAATTAAGGCTAAGTCTAAGACACCAAGATGATAATGGCTTCCTCCCTCTGATAGGCCTATATGAGTCTATAATTAGTGACTGGTGTTGGCCCTAGTGCAAGATGTTCTAATGAAATATAGTAGTGTTTTTGTAAAAATTGGGTTGGGACTCTGCCTTCCTTATAATTTAGTTATTGACTTAGCCTTAGCTATGGGCTTAGCAATTCCTGCAATTGTTCTCTTAAATTGTTTATCTTCTTAAGTAATTGATCATGCATAAAAAGATTTGTTTGTCTTAAGAAGTATTTTGATTATGATATGTTTAGCCTTCTAGACAACTGAGGGCACAAAGATTACTGTCAGTGACTGTACATGTCACTTAAAGAGAGAGTCTACCAGGTAGGTGTTCATCATTATTATGTGTATGATATGTTTCAAGATGTTATTGAAGAACTGTATTTGGATAGACAAAACAATGTTGGCTTAATGTCTATTAGTGGCTACCTTTAACCTCTTGTCTTTACCTCGTGTTATATTCATTTTCATTTTCAACCTACAATCAAAACATTGCAGAAGGAACGAAATAAAAAGAATATAAGGTATATGTATAATATAAAATTATAGCATATCAACAGCTGCAAGTATACCGTTTCTATGCTTGTTATAACAAGCATCTACAGTTGAAAATACTATGTATGGTTTTCATTAACAATACTCTTGTCATGAGTAGCATGAATAGTGGCATATTTAACACATATGAATTTGCCCCAACCCTGGTTCCGTATTATCCAGTTGTGTAAAAAGAAACAGCTCCTAATCATGGTCAAAAGGTTGACAATGGCCAATATTTGATTGATCTCTTCTTCGTTGACTAGCTGGTCAGTCATGTTTACTGCACTGCTTGGTCAGTACATGTACCAGTTAAGAGCCTGGTGACGTGACTGAGTCAGGTCAAGTACCTTTCTATGTGGACGAGACTGCAGATTGTCCCAGTCACATACTTGTTTCAGTACTACTACTGGACACATACCCTCCTTCCCCATCACTGTCTGTCTCTGTATCTCTCCCTCTCTCTGTCTCCTTCTCCAACCTCTCTCTCTCCCTCTTCTGTCTCATTCCATCCCTCCCTTTCTCTCATCCTCTCCCTTTCACTGTTCCTTTCAGTGTCCCTTTCTATGTCCCTTTCTTTCATTTTGTCCCTCCCTCCCTCTTACAACCCCTTCTGCCCTCAGTAAATAAAAGTGATGTCACACTGTCAAGGAAGCTGTTAACTGTGGCTGCTTCCAGCCCGTGCAGTGACAGTGTGACATGGTGTGACAAGTGTGACACGGTATGCTGTACTAAGTTGACTGATGAATCCCGTCTGTGTTTGTAGAACGTGTGAGTACTGGAGGACAACCACCATGGCACCATGCACCGTGACTTGATTGACACCAACAGTGTGACCCTTGTGAAGACACTACTTTGTACATTTCTACATTGATCCTATTTTAAAGTGGCCATTGTATTCAGGTACTTTTTGTATTATTCAATCAAGCAATGTCATAGTATTTCACATACATATACATGTACTTCTACAAACACACACACACACACACACACACACACACACACACACACACACACACACACACACACACACACACACACACCCCACACACACACACACACACACACACACACACACACACACACACACACACACACACACACACACACACCAAAACTTGATGCCTGGGAGAATTTTTCTGCTCCTCTTCTAAAACGTACATCTTGTAAGGATTTTCGCCACTTGCCACTGATGAGAAGGTGGTCAATTTGTTTCTTGTCTCTTTGGTTAGGTGAGATCCAAGTAAGTTTGTGTGTTTCTTTGTGTGCAAATAGGATGATAATGTTGTTTATACCAAAGAAGTCTATCAGTCGAGTACGGCACAATGTAAGTACAGCATTTGACAGTAGAGTATGGCACGGTGTAATTATAGCTTGTGACCGTAGAGTATGGCACTATGTAAGTATGGCATACGACAATTGAGTACGCCACAGTGTAAGTATAGCATGAGTAAGTCGAATATGGCACAATGTAAGTAAGGCATATGACAGTCGAGAAAGGCATAATGTAAGTATGTAATGTGACAGTAACGTGACAATGAGTATGGTCCAGTGACAGTAATGAGACAGTAGAATACAGGAAAATGTGACTACGTCATGTGATGGTAGAATGCAGCATAGTACAAGTTCACTATGTGATGACAACTTATTCTGTTATTACTTGTTCTCTGACTTTTCTTGTATACAATAGACATGTCTGACCTGAGTGTTGTATGTAATCGACAGGTTTGTCCTATATGAATATAGTTGTATGTAATCGATAGTTCCATCCTAAGTTAGAGTTGTTGTGCATAACAGATAGGTGTGATAAAAGTGAGTGTTGGTGAGGCTGAGGTGTTTGACACAGGGGGTGTAGACTAGGAGGAGTCTCAGAGAGTGCTTCCGTTCCTCCACTGAGAGTCGAAGAAACAGATGAACAGAGAACCCATGGTGAGCTGGCAACAGACTAGTCTTTGTCTCTGTCTGTCTCTCTCTGTGTTTCTGTCTGCCTGTCTCTCTCTGTCTCTGTCTCTGTCTCTGTCTCTGTCGCTGTCTCTGTCTCTGTCTCTGTCTCTGTCTCTGTCTCTGTCTCTGTCTCTGTCTCTGTCTCTGTCTCTGTCTTTGTCTTTCTCTTTTCTTCTGTCTTTCTATCGCTCTCTATCTCTCTGTCTGTCTGTCTGTCTGTCTGTCTGTCTGTCTGTCTGTCTGTCTGTCTGTCTGTCTGTCTGTCTGTCTGTCTGTCTGTCTGTCTGTCTGTCTGTCTGTCTCGCTCTCTCTCTCTCTCTCTCCCTCTCTCCCTCCCTCCCTCCCTCCCTCCCTCCCTCCCTCCCTCCCTCCATCCCTCCCTCCCTCCCTCCCTCCCTCCCTCCCTCCTCCCTCCTCCCTCCCTCCCTCTCTCCCTCCTCCTCCTCTCTCTCTCTCTCTCTCTCTCTCCTTCTATCTCATTCCATCCCTCCCTCTCTCTTCCTCATCCTCTCCCTTACCCTGTTCTTTTCAGTGTCCCTTTCTATGTCCCTTTCCCTCATTGTGTCCCTCCCTCCCTCTCACAACCGTTTCTGCCCTCAGTGAATAAAAGTGATGTCACACTGTCAAGAAAGCTGTTAACTGTGGCTGCTTCCAGCCAGTGCAGTGACAGTGTGACATGGTGTGACACAGTGTGACACAGTATGGTGTACTAAGTTGAATGATGAATCTTGTCTGTGTTTGTAGAATGTGTGAGTACTGGAGGATAACCCCAATGTTATGGTGCCCCACAAGAATTCGTTTCCCTCGAACAAGAGAAATAAACAAGGTAAATAAGAATTGTCACATCTGGAGCTGGTCAGTCTCTTGAAAGGGTTGACACCAACAGTGTGACCCTGATGAAGACACTACTTTGTGCATTTCTACATTGATCCTATTTTAAAGTGGCCATTGTATTCAAATACTTTTTGTATTATTCAATCAAGCAATGTCATAGTATTTCACATACATATACACATACTTCTACAAGCACACTCCATACATATACCACACCGCAAACACACAAACACACACATACATACACAACACCCCACATACACACACCACACACAAATTTACCGTAAAGATATGCCTGCCCAAGGTGATCGTGGCCACTATTGTGTCCGGCATATGATTTTGTTGAATTTATCACACACAATTACAGAGGTTGTTCATTCACCCGATTGATCCGATGTTCTCTCACCCGTCTCTGGAACATTGCATTAAAACCTGATCTGTTTTTTCTCTGGGTCTCTAAGTTACCCTCCAGGGAGACCGGTGACTGCTCTCTGGGTCTCTAAGTCACCCTCCAGTGGGACCAGTGACTGTTCTCTGGGTCTGTAAGTCACCCTCCAGTGAGACCGGTGACTGCTCTGTGGGTCTCTAAGTCACCCTCCAGTTGACCAGTGACTACTCTCTGGGTCTCTAAGTCACCCTCCAGTGAGACCGGTGACTGTTCTCTGGGTCTCTAAGTCACCCTCCAGTGAGACCGGTGACTGCTCTCTGGGTCTCTAAGGCACCCACCAGTTAGACCAGTGACTGTTCTCTGGGTCTCTAAGTCATCCTCCAGTGAGACCGGTGACTGCTCTCTGGGTCTCTAAAGCACCGTCTAGTGAGACCAGTGACTGTTCTCTGGGTCTCTAAGTCACCCTCCAGTGAGACCGGTGACTGCTCTCTGGGTCTCTAAGGCACCGTCTAGTGAGACCAGTGACTGTTCTCTAGGTCTGTAATTCACCATCCAGTGAGACCAGTGACTGTTCTCTAGGTCTGTAATTCACCATCCAGTGAGACCAGTGACTGCTCTCTGGGTCTGTAATTCACCATCCAGTGAGACCAGTGACTGTTCTCTGGGTCTGTAATTCACCATCCAGTGAGACCAGTGACTGTTCTCTGGGTCTGTAATTCACCATCCAGTGAGACCAGTGACTGTTCTCTGGGTCTGTAATTCACCATCCAGTGAGACCAGTGACTGTTCTCTAGGTCTGTAATTCACCATCCAGTGAGACCAGTGACTGTTCTCTAGGTCTGTAATTCACCCTCCAGTGAGACCAGTGACTGTTCTCTAGGTCTGTAATTCACCCTCCAGTGAGACCAGTGACTGTTCTCTAGGTCTGTAATTCACCATCCAGTGAGACCAGTGACTGTTCTCTGGGTCTGTAATTCACCCTCCGGTGAGACCAGTGACTGTTCTCTGGGTCTGTAATTCACCCTCCGGTGAGACCAGTGACTGTTCTCTAGGTCTGTAATTCACCCTCCAGTGAGTCCAGTGACTGCTCTCTAGGTCTGTAATTCACCCTCCGGTGAGACCAGTGACTGTTCTCTAGGTCTGTAATTCACCCTCCGGTGAGACCAGTGACTGTTCTCTAGGTCTGTAATTCACCCTCCGGTGAGACCAGTGACTGTTCTCTAGGTCTGTAATTCACCCTCCGGTGAGACCAGTGACTGTTCTCTAGGTCTGTAATTCACCCTCCAGTGAGTCCAGTGACTGCTCTCTAGGTCTGTAATTCACCCTCCGGTGAGACCAGTGACTGTTCTCTACGTCTGTAATTCACCCTCCAGTGAGACCAGTGACTGTTCTCTAGGTCTGTAATTCACCCTCCGGTGAGACCAGTGACTGCTCTCTAGGTCTGTAATTCACCCTCCGGTGAGACCAGTGACTGTTCTCTACGTCTGTAATTCACCCTCCGGTGAGACCAGTGACTGTTCTCTAGGGTCTGTAATTCACCCTCCGGTGAGACCAGTGACTGTTCTCTAGGTCTGTAATTCACCCTCCGGTGAGACCAGTGACTGTTCTCTAGGTCTGTAATTCACCCTCCGGTGAGACCAGTGACTGTTCTCTAGGTCTGTAATTCACCCTCCGGTGAGACCAGTGACTGTTCTCTAGGTCTGTAATTCACCCTCCGGTGAGACCAGTGACTGCTCTCTGGGCCTGTAATTCACCCTCCAGTGAGACCAGTGACTGTTCTCTGGGTCTCTACGTCACCCTCAAGTTAGACCAGTGACTGCTCTCTGGGTCCCTAAAGTCACCCTCCAGTTAGACCAGTGACTGCTCTCTGGGTATCTAAGTCACCCTCCAGTTAGACCTGTGACTGCTCTCTGGGTCTCTAAGTCACCCTCCAGTGAGACCAGTGACTGCTCTCTGAGTTGGAAGCCCTTGACCTGGCTGTGGGACGGCAGAAGTTACAGCGCCACATGAGGGAGGTGGAGAGGGACTTACTGGGGAAGAGGGAGGATGCAGCCAGAGTACTTAAGGAGCTGAAGAGGAGCAACATGAAGACACACACGCCGAGAAGGAGGTGGGACGGAGAGGGAGGTAAGAGGGACAGAGAGGGAGATGGGAGGGAAGGAGAAGTAGGTGGGAGGGACAGAGAGGGAGGTGGTACGGACAGAGAGGGAGGTGGGAGGACAGAGAGGGAGGTGGGAGGAACGGAGAGGGAGATGGGAGGGACAGAGAGGGAGGTGTTAGGGACAGAGAGGGAGGTGTGAGGGACAGAGAGGGAGGTGTGAGGGACAGAGAGGGAGGGAGGGACAGAGAGGGAGATGGGAGGGACAGAGAGGGAGGTGTTAGGGACAGAGAGGGAGGTGGGAGGGACAGAGAGGGAGGTGGGAGGGACAGAGAGGGAGATGGGAGGGACAGAGAGGGAGGTGTTAGGGACAGAGAGGGAGGTGTAGGGACAGAGAGGGAGGTGTGAGGGACAGAGAGGGAGGTGGAGGGACAGAGAGGGAGGGGGGACGGAGAGGGAGATGGGAGGGACAGAGAGGGAGGTGTTAGGGACAGAGAGGGAGGTGGGAGGGACAGAGAGGGAGATGGGAGGGACAGAGAGGGAGGTGTTAGGGACGGAGAGGGAGGTGGGAGGGACAGAGAGGGAGGTGGGAGGGACAGAGAGGGAGGTGGGTGTGACAGAGAGGGAGGTGGGAGGGACAGAGAGGGAGATGGGAGGGACAGAGAGGGAGGTGTTAGGGACGGAGAGGGAGGTGGGAGGGACAGAGAGGGAGGTGGGAGGGACAGAGAGGGAGGTGAGAGGGACAGAGAGGGAGGTGGTAGGGACAAAGAGGGAGGTGTTAGGGACAGAGAGGGAGATGGGAGGGACAGAGAGGGAGGTGTTAGGGACGGAGAGGGAGGTGGGAGGGACAGAGAGGGAGGTGGGAGGGACAGAGAGGGAGGTGGGAGGGTCAGAGAGGGAGGTGGTAAGGACAAAGAGGGAGGTGTTAGGGACAAAGAGGGAGGTGGGAGGGACAGAGAGGGAGGTGGGAGGGTCAGAGAGGGAGGTGGTAATGACAAAGAGGGAGGTGTTAGGGACAAAGAGGGAGGTGGGAGGGACAGAGAGGGAGGTGGGAGGGACAGAGAGGGAGGTGGGAGGGTCAGAGAGGGAGGTGGTAATGACAAAGAGGGAGGTGTTAGGGACAAAGAGGGAGGTGGGAGGGACAGAGAGGGAGGTGTGAGGGTCAGAGAGGGAGGTGGTAATGACAAAGAGAGAGGTGTTAGGGACAAAGAGGGAGGTGGGAGGGACAGAGAGGGAGGTGGGAGGGACAGAGAGGGAGGTGTTAGGGATAAAGAGGGAGGTGTTAGGGACAAAGAGGGAGGTGGGAGGGACAGAGAGGGAGGTGGGAGGGTCAGAGAGGGAGGTGGTAATGACAAAGAGAGAGGTGTTAGGGACAAAGAGGGAGGTGGGAGGGACAGAGAGGGAGGTGGGAGGAATGAACTTGGCCTTTTTATTGAACATTACTACTGATTTGAAAAAGGGAAAGTTTTATGTTTTGCAAGCATTCGTTATTATTTTACCTGAATTAGTGTCATTTTATGGGCAGAACTGAAAGTTTGATATTTGTTAAATATTTATAATTATTTTCATTCTATTAATCCCATTGCTAGTACAGTAAACAATTTGTTAGACACCATACATATATTCCTAATATAAGAACCATAATAATATAATACTCGTGCGTAGTAATAATATTTAATTTGTATTTCTCTATATCCCTCGCAACTCTCACATATAGTCTTAGGACTTTACGAACTGTCTACCTAGTTGATCCACTTTCTAATGAACATGATTTTTTCATTGTCTTGTGATGCACAATACACTGCACCATTATCAATAAAAACAAAATGTGCTATTTCAATATCCCCAAAGAGAGTTTCTAGATGGCACCACCATCTATGATGTTAACCGAGGTCGCCGTGACCTAGAGAACAGACCTAGAGAACAGTCACTGGTCTCACCGGAGGGTGAATTACAGACCTAGAGAACAGTCACTGGTCTCACCGGAGGGTGAATTACAGACCCAGAGAACAGTCACTGGTCTCACTGGAGGGTGAATTACAGACCTAGAGAACAGTCACTGGTCTCACCGGAGGGTGAATTACAGACCGAGAGAACAGTCACTGGTCTCACCGGAGGGTGAATTACAGACCTAGAGAACAGTCACTGGTCTCACCGGAGGGTGAATTACAGACCCAGAGAACAGTCACTGGTCTCACTGGATGGTGAATTACAGACCCAGAGAACAGTCACTGGTCTCACTGGATGGTGAATTACAGACCCAGAGAACAGTCACTGGTCTCACTGGAGGGTGAATTACAGACCCAGAGAACAGTCACTGGTCTCACTGGATGGTGAATTACAGACCTAGAGAACAGTCACTGGTCTCACTGGAGGGTGACTTAGAGACCCAGAGAACAGTCACTGGTCTCACTGGATGGTGAATTACAGACCTAGAGAACAGTCACTGGTCTCACTAGACGGTGCCTTAGAGACCCAGAGAGCAGTCACCGGTCTCACTGGAGGGTGACTTAGAGACCCAGAGAACAGTCACTGGTCTCACTGGATGGTGAATTACAGACCTAGAGAACAGTCACTGGACTCACTGGATGGTGAATTACAGACCCAGAGAGCAGTCACTGGTCTCACTGGAGGGTGAATTACAGACCTAGAGAACAGTCACTGGTCTCACTGGAGGGTGAATTACAGACCTAGAGAACAGTCACTGGTCTCACTGGAGGGTGACTTAGAGACCCAGAGAACAGTCACTGGTCTCAATGGAGGGTAAATTAAAAACCAAGAGAACAGTCACTGGTCTCCCCAAAAGGGGTCCCTTTTGAGACCCAGAGAGCAGTCACCGGTCTCACTGGAGGGTGACTTAGAGACCCAGAGAACAGTCACTGGTCTCACTAGACGGTGCTTTAGAGACCCAGAGAGCAGTCACCGGTCTCACTGGAGGATGACTTAGAGACCCAGAGAACAGTCACTGGTCTCACTGGAGGGTGCCTTAGAGACCCAGAGAGCAGTCACCGGTCTCACTGGAGGGTGACTTAGAGACCCAGAGAACAGTCACTGGTCTCACTGGAGGGTGACTTAGAGACCCAGAGAACAGTCACTGGTCTCACTGGAGGATGACTTAGAAACCCAGAGAACAGTCACTGGTCTAACTGGAGGGTGCCTTAGAGACCCAGAGAGCAGTCACCGGTCTCACTGCAGGGTGACTTAGAGACCCAGAGAGCAGTCACCGGTCACATTGGAGGGTAACTTTGAGACCCAGAGAACAGTCACTGGTCCCACTGGAGGGTGGTTTAAGGACCCAGAAAGCAGTCACCCTTAGAGACCCAGAGAAAAAAACAGCTCAGGTTTTAATGCAATGTTCCAGAGACGGGTGAGAGAACATCGGATCAATCGGGTGAATGAACAACCTCTGTAATTGTGTGTGATAAATTCAACAAAATGATATGCCGGACACAATAATGGCCACGATCACCTTGGGCAGGCATATTTTAGTAGATATATATGGCTGTTAAACCATTACTTAGAATTGTATCCGTTGAGAACATGCTCAATGCGATTCTTTGAGGTTTGACTTGCTCCGCGCAACATAATCGGCACATCCCATGATTGTTCGACAGACATGTGCGGAGACAGCCAGTCTTTGTCACGACCTAGAGTCAATAGACGGATTTAGGGTGGATTGAAGGTAATTGTCCTCCTAGACCTTTGCAATGTAGCCCGCGATGTCTGTATTAGAATAACGTATCCTATAGGCTATACAAGTTTTGAATCTGAAGTGTCGACACCACATAGACGGTCTGTGCTAGATATTGTGGAGTTGTAGATCTCGCCGCGAACAGGTATCAAATGCACAATCCACCTTCTCGTCTTCTTCCATCCCTTATACATCCAGCAGCGCGCAATTTCTACCACTCCACACCATTCTACCACTCGTGTTCTCTACGTTCGCAGTTGTTTGTCACTGACTTCTACACAGTTGAATTGTTCGTGAATCATTTAGCACGCGATCGATACCTGACAATACCAAAATGATGTCTTCGTAATGGGACAGTTTTGATATCATAATAACTACATATCGTTGTTGTTTTGTGTTCAGCATTATTGCAGATGTATTTTGATTATACTATGTGCATGCAATGCATGGTATGGGGATTAGGAGCAACAGTAAAAAAATAATTGCGAACAACAAAAACCGTATAATGCGGATGGCCTCTGATGAGGGGAACCATCGATCAATGCCCCTGTTTCAAGGCAACCTGACCACTCGTTTTATGCACACTGTACCTTCTCAACATTCGAAAGATCTAACATTGCAACAATACCGTGTATATGGTATTTTGCCAAGAACGACGAATGTGTATGGTAGGCCCACTTCATTTGTTTTTTATTTGTGATTAAAGATTGCAATATTCGACTACCGATTGGCTGGAGATGGGAAGATTCTTCATCCAACCCTGACCATTGGCTGCGTTAGCCGGGTGGCCGCTGGTTAGAGGTAGTTTGTCTTAGAAAACGCTATTGCAATGAAAATGTGGCCGTATAATCCTGGTGGCCGATGATGAGGGGGGCCGTATAAGAAGGGGACTACTGTATGTGCGTCAAGTTGCAAAGTATATAAAGTAACTGCAAAGTTCAATATGTACACATTTCACTGTGTAGTCGTGTTTTTAAAATATATATATATATATATATATATATATATATATATATATATATATATATATATATATATATATATATATATATATATATGATAACACACATGATTATCTCAGCGTTCGGCGTGTTTGTAAACACGTTCCGGTTGCCCCGATCATATTCCCTGGGTCAGCACTTCCCAGGTGTGAAACGATTCGGCCGAAAAAAAAGACAAGTTTCTGCGCCGATCGAAGCGACATCGGTCGCTGGCGCTCCCGTTCAGGTTACGTAATGTTTTACCGGGCGACTGTCGTGGGGCGTGGCAGACACTGGCTGTCCGCGCACGTGTGGCTGTCTGTCGAACGACCACGGGATGTGCCGATTATGTTGCGCTGAGCAAGTAAACCCCAAAGAAGCGCATTTAACTTGTTCTCGACTGAAAACATTCTAAGTATTGGTTTAATTTGGAAGAACTGATGTTGCTGACAACATGAATTACATTGAAAGTCGTCGAGAAGGCATCAATTGATGGCTTGTCACTACGACTAGATTACCCGTGCGTGAACCAGCACCATGACATTTAAGGTGGGTGAAGGCGGAGCAGAACTTTAATTAAATTTCCTTCAACTCGCACAACGGCATTGTCGTATCACAACACTTTTAAATGTACATTTATCTAAATAGTAAAAATCAACCTTAATACGCAGGGTAAGGCTAAAAAAATTATATAAACATTGCTTTAATGCTCAGCTTTGGTAGTTTTTTTAATTCGTGTTTGTATAAATTGCGCATGGTCCAGATACAATATTTTTTTTTAAATTAAAGAAAAGGTCAACACGTTGTTGTAAGCATTGTTTTTATTAGGTCGAAACATGTGAAACCTTATTGCATTAAGGGCAACGTTAACATTGAAAAAGTGTCGTTTCCACAAAAGTCGTCCACATAGCAAACTTTGGGTAGGTATTATCTAGAGTGCTATTCTCCATGCCAGGTCTATATAGTGGCGGTCTACAATTGCGCATTGATACGTTTGGGTAAAATCAATAGTAGCACATACCTTAGTGATTATTGGCCTAGTTGGATATTTGTTCTGGAAGCGGAGTAGATAATGAGGCAAAGGACGCTACATACTCTTTAAGGTGTATACCCAACCAATACACTGCCAAGAAGGTCCACTTGGCTCTATGCTCTTTAATTAATTGCAGAACTTGTTTGGCAAATAGAGATTCACAGGTATGGTATTATTGGATTTGCAAAAAGCTTTTGATACTGTGGATCATACCATTCTTTTGAAGAAACTTAGTGGTGTAGGTGTTGATGAACTCTCTATATATATGTTGGTTTTGATCGTATTTGACGGGTAGCGTACAGGTTACCGATGTCGATGGAACAATGTCTGTGGCTAAAGGTATCACTTGCGGCGTGCCACAAGGTTCTATACTTGGGCCTCTGTTATTTCTTTTATACATAACTGACATGTCTGCTGCAGTTAAATGCAAGCTATTGTTGTACGCGGGTAAAACACAACCCATTGTGTTTGGAACAAGGAAAAAATTGTGCAAATGTAACACTCTTAATATTGTATGTAATGGAATTGTCATTGAATCAAAGCAAACCGTCACCTATTTAGGCGTCACTTGATGATGTTAAAGCCTCTGATGTCCTTTTTAAAACGTCAAACAAACTTAAGTTTTTTGTATAGGAACGCCAGAAAATTTAATATAAAAACCAAAAAATTAGTTGTTTCATCGTTGATTCAATGTCATTTCGATTACACATGTTCGGCTTCGTATAGCGGATTGTCGAAAAATGAAGTGCAGAATGCAGCGTAGTCAGAACAAGATTGTCCGATTTTTGTTGAATGCTCCACCGAGATTCCATGTCGGTGCTAATGAATTTAAGACTGATGGCTTACTACCTGTTGAATGTCGAGTAGAACAGTTAAAACTGGGTCACATGTTCAATATTATAAATCTAAAGGCACCAGAATATTAATTTTGTTAATTGAATCTTTCTACGTACTATCATGTTATTATATTTTAATAGAGCACCTTTTATGTTAGCACATTATCCTATTGATGACATTTGTTTACCTATCTTTGAAAATATTTACATTTTAATTATTGTATTATTGTGTTTATTTATTTATTTATGTATTTTTATTTTATTTTTTCTTAAATATATATATTTTTGGAGGACCATATTGGAAACAAGTGTACTATTGTGTGGTTTAATGTGTCTGTATCCTCGGTAAATATTATATATATATATATATTTTATATATTATATATATATATATATATATATTATTATATATTATATGCCAAAAATCTTCGTTATAATTAGCTAAATAGGGGCACTATATACAAACTCTAATTATTATGTATTAATTATAATGTTTTACCAAATAAACTCACTCACTCACTCACAATCTACAATATTAAGACAACCGTCCGCAAATGTGTTTAATAGTGATTCTCTTTGCAAAGCTTCAGGTTTACTGTTCCAAAGAAACGCATTATCCTATTGATGACATTTGTTTACCTATCTTTGAAAATATTTGTATTATTGTGTTTATTTATTTATTTTTGTTTTTTTTTCTTAAATATATATATATTTGGAGGACCAGATTGGAAACAAGTGTACTATTGTGTGGTTTAATGTGTCTGTATCCTCGGTAGATATTATATATATATATGCGTATTTCGTTATTTGCTTATGCACTATAATTATACAAACTCTTTGATGTGCATGTATTAATTATAATGTTTTACCAAATAAACTCACTCACTCTGTTATAATTTAGCCTAAAATTAATGGGGGCCAGCAGTACCCCCACTTTCAAAACCTAGGGGACAAAAAGTGGGGACCATACAAAATAATTCACTTTTATGTCATTGTAATTCTATAACTTTATTCAACACAATTCACATGCCACAAACATCATGACTATAGTCTATGTAGCAGCTTCATTAGTAAATACTGATGATCATTTCAAGACATCAATGGAGGGTTGTGTCTTCATTTTCCTCTGAATCAGAGCTGCTTGAAACTGGTAGTTCTTCCTCTATGGGCTGCCTGTCCACCCCGTAACCCCTGTCAGTCAATGTTAACCCTGACAAAGAGCAGCAATCGACTGCACCCACAGCGTCCAGTGTAATTTACTGATACATAATAACGACATTTTCTTTGCCTTGGTCTCTGGGATAGAAGTTGTCAGGCCATTATTTATAAATGTTACAGTTCTTTAATGTGTATAATTGTTTATAGTCCAATATGCTTGATCAGACCCAATGAGTTGGACATGTCAGGGACCTGACAGTAAATGTGGGGGCCAGGACCCCCACCCCAGGCACCGGTTGACCCCTTACCAACCTCTAAATGCCTGTGTGGGTGTTTGTTTTGTAAAAAGGTAAAGGTAAGTTCTGATATAGCGCAGTATCCAATCCTCAGGACTGCTCAGAGCGCTTTACACATTACTTCCCTGGCAGACCTGTTCAATCAAACACCATCTCAACTTTTCTGGGAAGCATCCACCACGCATGCTACAATTAATGCGCGAAGGCTGCTCGTACATATATCCACCACTTGTCTATCGCCAGGTACTCATTTATACAGCTGAGTGGACTGGAGCAATGTAGAGTGAAAAAAAACTTGCCCAGGGTTTTAACACCGCAGCACAGGTTTCGAACCCAGGTCCTCTTAGTCGAGAGTCCGATGCCCTACCCCTGAGCCACCGCACACACACACACAACACACACACACACACACACACACACACACACACACACACACACACACACACACACACACACACACACACACACACACACACACACACACACACACACACACACACACACACACACACACACACACACACACACACACACACACACACACACCACACACACCACACACACACACACACACACACACACACACACACACACACACACACACACACACACACACACACACACACACACACACACACATTATAACTGCAAGAGTTGAACAATCACATGGTGTATTCACTGTACTGGTATATATTAAACCATGATTATAATTATTATCTGAAAACTATGTTGTTTAAAAAAATGATAATGTACATTAAGTACATTAAACATCATGTCTGGTAAATAACATTTCAAGCGCAGCAGTAATTGCTACAACCACATATCAGTACATATACCCTAAGGCTGAGCAACTGTATATATTATATTAATTGTAAGTTAATCTTACTTATGGAATATGAAGTTAGGTCTGTCCCCACTGAACTCATGCTATCTACCAAGTCTAATGTGAAAACTAATGTATACGCGTGAAAATGAGTGCACATCATGACTTTTGTTTAGATAAATGACAGTAATTTCAATGTTTGATCACAGGGCAATTTTGTGCAGCATACGTGTAATAAATTCACGATGTGACATTTTACTTGACAGATCAGTTGTCACTCATGGTTTTTCGAGTTGTGGCCATAATAAACTGCAATACACAATGTTTTGTTTACTCACCGTCTACTTGGTAGTTTCCAGTCTTTACCGCTCTGACGACAGCATTTCTCATGCGGGTGTCACTTGCCAAGTGCGTCTTCTTTGTTATGTACTGCTTTATGCAGTCCGTGTATTGTTTGAATTCGCTATCGACACGTCTCGGCATCGTGGTCGTTGTGCAGAGAAATGACAAGAACACGTGCGCGCTGGAGTGCGCAACGTAGGAGGTCGAAAAGTAGGTCGTCGCTGCAGCACGCAGAAATGATTTATTATGTAACACTGTCGCCGCGGGGGTCATGAACTCAGTCTCGACATTCTGACACGGGGTCAAAGTTGATCGGCCACCTGAGGTCACGCCAGTTCGGCGCGCATGTGCATACGTGGAACGACGTTCTGGACTGCTCGACGTTGCATACCGTCGCGCTAACCTTCGCCATGAACCGCTAACCTTTTGACATGAACCGCTAACCTTCGACGTTCTGGACCGCTCGACGTTCTGGACCGCCACACCGGGCAGCACAACAAGCCAACACATGGAAGGCTCATTAACTCAATAACGTTACATCGATAGGGACCTATTTCTCATCAGAACGGATAAATACAGACAGGAAACGTTCCAGCAGCGTTACATTTACTACAAACAGTTAATTTGTCAACTTAGATGCCATAAAAATATTCCTAAGTGCACGAGTATGCATATCCAGATTTGCTCGAGAAATAACGCGAAGTCGGTGCCTTATTTCTCGAGCAGCTCGAGAAATAAGGCGACGTCGGGTTGTTATTTCCCGAGTAGCTCGCTAAATAGCCAGTCCCTTTAGACAATCCATAACAAACACGCTATTTTATGTTTCTCTGCGCACAGCGCCTCCACGCGGATTGATGAATAACTAACACGCAGGGAATCTGTGGAGAGGCCTAAGCGTCGTGACGTCATTCTTCGTCGACAATGGCGTAGCTCATAGTATTTCGATGGCTGGGTGTTCAAAAAAAAATTTCTGGTAAATGGCTGACGTTACAAAATTGAGTATATGTGGAAATTGTTACTTTATATTAACTCTATTAGGTGTACGCCACGAAACTGTTGTCGTCATATTTTTATATAAATTTATTATATTATTATATATTTTTCAATAATGCTTTATTAATTTAATTTATTATAAATATTTTAATTATTATATATCTTTTTATAATATATATATATATATATATATATATATATATATAATTATATATATTAATATAAGTAGTGTTTTATATTTTATAAGCATTATTGTAAACTACATATTTTATCTAAAGCTTTATTGTAAGTATGTATAATAATGTATGTATGTACGTATGTATGTAGGTATGTACGCATGCATGTTTGTATGTAAGAGTGTTGGGTGATGATGGCCCATTGAAAATCACGACTTACCATGTGACATGGTTACCAATAGGAAATACGTGTACAGCATTTACTTACTTACTCAGTCAACCAAACAACAACACTGAAAAGAAGATTTGGACCGTGCCCTTAATGTTAAAAACACTGGCACTTTATTTGAGTGGCATAACGTGATAATTTATTCTTGAAATAATTATAATCTATCCCCAGCAGGCTCTATCGCGACAGTGGCGCCTCATAGAGACCAGTATGATACGGCAGCGACCTCGTGCGATTGGTAGCGACATTGCACCTTTCAACATGGCGCGCAGCGTGACAAGCTCGCAACTTGAGAAGGATATTACAGGTAGCGTTCTTCTCCCCCTAGCAATCCACTACTGTCATTAAATTACGATTTCGTGGATGGAGCTGTGGTCTGCGCACGCGCAAAATATGTGGTGCTAGTTAAAAATGGTTGGAAATGTTTACAAAAATCTGCGGGTTAAAAACACTAGTCTACGCAGCTACGCTAGGCACAGTCTCAGACTCGGATCACCGTCCGTCAGTCACCAGAGTCATTGTCAGTGTCAGTGCTGGGCACTACTTGAAACTAAAGTCTCAGGAGAGGAGCTTTTACAGCAGTGCAACAGCTAGGTGGGATGTTCTATAATGGTGCATTGGGTACGTGCCTCCAAGGAAGGCGTATATTCGCTGACACACTGACAGCGATGTCTTCAGACTTCAATTTATTATACAAAAGCTTTGTTACGCTTTTTGGATTGTACAGATAATTATCATAAGTCATCGTGAGCATAGGCATAGCTACATGTGTGCTCTATTCTAAGCATATTGCCATGCAGTTGCTGTGTGGAGCTATGAATTGGGCGCCATGCCTCTGCACCATCTCTCATAGTCTTTGTAGGATGCTTGATGGTAGAAGCGAACACAAGTGTTGGTGAGAAATAGATTTCGTCAGAATACAGTTTGGTTTAGTCTTTGGAAATTACAGGTGTTTCATCTAAGAAAGGCTTTCTGTTTCTTGGTGAATATCGATGCCATCTCCATAGTGGTTACACGATAGATTGATGCTGATGTCCAGGTGCTTAGCTGTTTTCCAAATAATTTAACTGCACTCACTACCATCTTGTTGACATTAAACTGTGTGTAGATATTGACTATGGTTAGTCTACTGTTTGGGTATTTTCCTGTTTCAGAAATCCTAAAAGATGCTGATTTATCAAAGTTGTCGTCGAAAAAAATACGAAAGTCACTGGAAGATATGTATAAAACAGATTTAACAGACAGGTAACAAGGTCTTTCTTTATTGGTTCCACGGTTGGGTTCAAATATGTATTTGTATTTAAATACAGAAATTTTTTGTATTTGTGCTGCAATTGAAAATCACAAAAAGGCATTTGTATTTGATATACAACTCATGATCACATCTAAAATATATGGGATGGTCTCAACAAAATGCAAATGAATTTCCAGATGTATACACTACAAGAACAATTCAACCTGGTGACATCAATACGACTCATTTAGCATTCAACATTCTAATGGCCATCGGCACAAAACTCCTGCTATAGCGACATGTTTTACATTTTATACAACGGTATCTCCTTTGAGACGGAAGTACATGGAAGAACGTAGAGAGCAGGTGATCAGACTCAGTAGCGACAGCATGAGCTTTCTTCAAAATTGCATGGTCGATTATTTCGGTGAGCTTTGGTGTAGGTAAACCAATGATTTGGTCTGTATTTGAAAAAGTATTTGCAAATACAATCAAATACATATAAAAATTACCAACAAAAGGTGAAGCATTGTCTGACATAAACTGGTCAAGAGTGCAGGGACCACTGAGAAAATTGGTCTGCAATGAAGCTGGTCAAACATTAGCATCAATGAATTAATGGGAAGCCAGCGAAACTTATCTATAGCCATAAAGGCAGGTATTCACAGGGAGGGTGCTTCAAAGAATCCTGCTGTGTAAACATCCTGTGCAAAGACAAAGGAACCCAGGTTTCCTCCAGTGCAGGGAGGAGCTACCCACTAACTGTACAGTAGTAGATAAGCACATTCTAGTAAACCTGCCTGCCAATTAGTCTACTGCAGTCAATCAAGCCAAAGACAAAATTCTACCCACACTGATACACTTGAACTATAATAGAAACACGGGCCAGTATTTGAATCAAATTAAAAAAATGGCAATGTATTTTCAAGAATCATATTTGAATAAAAAATGGCAATGCATTTGTATTTGAATTGGAAATTTGTAGTTGTATTTGAATTGAAATCTGGAAAAGCAGTGGTTTTTATTTGGCCGAGTTGCATTTGATAACAAAATGTGTATTTGAACCCAACCCTGGTTGATTCCAATAAAATATGTAACATCTGGTGTGCTCCCATTAGTGAGAGATCATTGTTTTTATCAAGTGAGATGTTAATGCAGAATATATTAATGCACAGTAAAATTGAGCTGTGAAACAATAGTTTAAGTGTTCGTTTCTTGCTGAAAGTTTCTGCATTATTACACTTCATTTGAAAAAGCTGTGATCTGTTGCTGGAAGCGGCACTTGTGTGAATTATACATATAATACCTTCTAGTTCCAGCTAACATCAGTAGTTGTCCTACAGTAATAATTACTTAGTACCGAGATATTCAGGTCTTTCTTTTCATGTAACTGTTTGTGTGGACTCTGTTTATAATTTATAAAATATTAAATCAGTAGTCTGTTTAACTGGTCAGGATTATTTATCATCACATGATCCGTAGGGCTAGGCCAAGCTAGTGGTTGCAGGTAATAATTTATATTTGATAGAAAGTTTCTTCTGATTCATTGCGCTTTCAGGAAAAAAGAAATTGACAACTTGGTGATGACACTTATCAGTACTTCACAGTCAACCAACTCCACCAGTGCTTCTGGGGACGCCGATGTGAAGAAAACGGGTTCAGAAAAGAAGAAAGCAAGTCTGTCTCCAAAGAAACACAACTCGTCTAATGAAAACCACTATGACAGTGGCAGTGACAATGAAAGTAACAGCGAGGGCAAAGAGTCTGAACACTCTGATTCTTCTGAATTTGAAGAGGCAAGTTGTGCATAAGTAACAAACAATGCTAGGGTGCATCAAGGGGTGTATACATAAGAACGTAAGACTTCATTTTGAAGACTGACATACTGAATCTATCCTCAGGTATACAGGGCTCTATGTAGGATTACATTTTTGTCAGTCCGTTGTTTTGGTATATTAACTGAGATACGTACAACTGATACCAGTCAGTCAAGCAGACATGGGGGCAGATACATTGAAATGTATTAATACAAATACGCTTGACTCTTGAGGGATACAATACTTTTAAAAACAAAATTATTTAAATACAAATACATTGGAAAGTATTTTAAATACTTCTCATTTTCAGGATATGTTAGGTTAAAGAAAAGCTAATCACATATTGAGACATCTAGTTTATAGGCATATTAGTGTTTTGTTCATACAATGACAGGCAGACCAGTGCTAGGGGGTCTTGTTATTGCTAACTATATCACAGTGACAACTGATTCAGAAACCTCCTGCACAGAGGTAAAGGTCATAATCTGTTGTTTGTTGGAAGACCTATTTTGCTCTTTATTTTACCCATCCATCCATATTTCTATTCGTCCACAACGGGTTTTACCCGTCCAAATGACAGGTGGACACGTCTCTGCATAAAGCTATAACTGCTGGTATCTTGTGAGGAAGTGTGATAACTCACTTGAAAGACAGCCTGGTGACCAGAATAGCCTCGTGCCAGCTTGGAGCCTGACTAAAGAACAAAGGGGATATAGACCTAGAGTCACTGTCGGGTGCTAATCCATCCTCTGGCTCTGAGCAAACAAAAGTTGTGATCAGGGCCATAGGGGACACCTGATGTTAAGTGTCTTCTTCAGTAATTAACACTGTTTTGTGAAGTTGCAGTGAAGGTAATCAGTTTGGCAGGCATTACATGTGATCTTGAAACAGAAATGACAATGTATTTGAACAAGTATTTGAAAGTACTTGAAAATGTCGAATACTTTAGGAAAGTATTTAAATACAAATATTTTAAATTCCTAAACATCATACAATTACAAGTACTTTAAAAAGTATTTAAATACTTTCAAATACAAAGGTATTTGAAACCATGTCTGCAGCCAAGATGTGTGGTTATGACCTAAAATAAATTACAAACAATAGTTTTTTGAGATTGTAAACCAGGCCTTTATGCAGAATCCTTTTTTTAAGATTTTCTTTTTTGCTCCTTATTTTACCCTTCCATCACCTGTCCAGTGATATTTCTGCCTGTCCAAAATGTGTTTTGCTCATCCAAGTGACGGATAGATGTATGTGATGTCTATATAAAGCTATGAACCAGCTATGGCTAGGAGTGTAAAATTGTAGCCATTCTCATATTTTGTTTAACAGTTATGCTGATGAAAAACTAAATTATACATGCACTATTCATTTGCATCCAAAAGTGTTGAATTTTCAGGCTGCAGAGACTCTGAGAGCTTACAACTCTTCCTTGAAACTGTCAGAAAGTTAATGAAACATCCCCCTCATTCCTACCCCTGCCTGATGCTTACAAAATAATCAAGTTGCACTCCTGCACACACTTAGTATAAAACCCGTGTTTTACCAAGTTTTAATGTTCTTCACTGTGTTTTTGTGATAATAAAACCATACTAACACACGATTATGACAGCAGGAAATTAAAAATATAGTTTTCCAAAGACCCGAAGACCCACATTTGAAATAAAGATAACCCATTGCGATTTAATAATTTACGTGAAAGAATCAAGTTAAAATTTGCCCTGTCGAAATGGATAAGCACCGTTTTAAACACTTAGCAATATAAAAATGTACCTTTTATTTTTTCAGCATGTGATTTTTTTGCGAAATGTTATTGGTTCAATTATTGCATTATTATGGAAAACATCTGGTAATTCCACTGGAGATTTTTTTTTACAAGGATAGCATAATTTTTTGGGAAAGTATTCAGTAAACTTCTCTTGTTTGTTTTCAGCCAGAAAACACAAGTCCACCAAAAAAGAAAAAAGCAAAGTTATCTAAGGTAGGTATTTAAAAAATGTATGATTGACACAAGTTCAAGTTAGTAATTGTTGAATGGTTAGCATGGTCTGTATTACAGGCGAACGTCGTTGTTTATCATAAGATTTACTTGCTCACTTTGTTCTTGCACTGTTGGACCTGCACTGCTGTTGTCATTCCCTCTCCATTTCCACTTCTCCCACTCACTGTTTCCATCCCAAACCCACCAAATCTCTCCTCACGTAATCTAGTTTTCTCAGTCCACCCTCCACTCTGAGGACATATCTCACATCCCACCCAATACTACCTGGTCTCTGCATGGTGTTAGCTAGTTAGTAACTACATATCACCAGAGGAGTATTTCCCAGACTTAATGACATTTGTTACAACATAAATTTGAAAAAGTCTCACATTAACGGAAGTATGGAACTAATACGTAACATGATCCCTCCCCATGCCATGTTCATTATGGAATAACTTTGGCTATGACAGTGCAAGGTCCCTTTATTCACCATTCACCAAGCTTAATATTTGTTCCTTCCAAGGATATGTTTATTCTTTGACATTTCACTTATTTTTATTGCTTGTAGGATGAGGACATGTTGCTTGTAGGATGAGGGTGTGTTATTGCTTGTATGATGAGGATGTGTTGTTGCTTCTAAGATGAGGATGTGTTGTTGCTTGTATGTTGAGGATGTGTTGTTGCTTGTAAGATGAGGACGTGTTGTTTCTTGTAGGATGAGGACATATTGTTGTTTGTAGGATGAGGATGTGCTGTTGCTTGTAGGATGAGGATGTGTTGTTGTTTATAGGATGAGGATGTGTTTATGTTGTTGCTTGTAGGATGAGGACATGTTGCTTGTAGGATGAGGACATGTTGTTGTTTGTAGGATGAGGACATGTTGTTGGTTGTATGATGAGGACATGTTGTTTTTTGTAGGATGAGGACATGTTGTTGGTTGTATGATGAGGACATGTTGTTTTTTGTAGGATGAGGACATGTTGTTGCCTGTAGGATGAGGACATGTTGTTGCCTGTAGGATGAGGACATGTTGTTGCCTGTAGGATGAGGACATGTTGTTGCCTGTAGGATGAGGACATGTTGTTGCCTGTAAGATGAGGACATGTTGTTGCCTGTAGAATTAGGACATGTTGTTGCCTGTAGGATGAGGACATGTTGTTGCCTGTAGGATGAGGACATGTTGTTGCCTGTAGGATGAGGACATGTTGTTGCCTGTAGGATGAGGACATGTTGTTGCTTGTAGGATGAGGACATGTTGCTTGTAGGATGAGGACATGTTGTTGCTTGTAGGATGAGGACATGTTGTTGCTTGTAGGATGAGGACATGTTGTTGCCTGTAGGATGAGGACATGTTGTTGCCTGTAGGATGAGGACATGTTGTTTGTAGGATGAGGACATGTTGTTGCCTGTAGGATGAGGACATGTTGTTGCCTGTAGGATGAGGACATGTTGTTGCTTGTAGGATGAGGACATGTTGTTGCCTGTAGGATGAGGACATGTTGTTGCTTGTAGGATGAGGAGTTGGCAAAGCAGCTGCAGCAGCAGGAGGAGGAGATAGGGAGGAGACAGACGCGGGGCGGGGGCAGGAAGGCAGCGGTAGGTCACTTTAACCCTTTACACACCATGATGTCTGAAGATAGAAGTGTCGTGATATAACATTAATAACGCAGCCATGAAAATTCCATTGTACTGCCAAACCTGAAACACCCCAGACACAGCACAGCGAATAGAATATAGAAACAATCTTTAAACTGAATGGAAATAAGCATTAAAGTAACGTTGCATATAATAATCCAAAAGATTAATTGGTGATGCATATCATCTGCACAATTCTTGGGATCAATTTTTTTTTTCAGATTGGAATTTAGAAATTTCATACTTGTTCACAATCATTGCCTGTGATCAGTGTTTTCTAAAAGGAATAAGAATTTAAAAAAATCAGCATTTGCAGTAATCCAATTTGTTGTTGAAATTATGCATTTTTTCAAGGAGTGATGCGGTTTTTCAGATTTTGTCGCATCTCAAAAATACAATTCTACACTTATTCAAAGTGCTAAGATAGCCTAAGACTTATTTTCAACATCAAAATACTTCGGCCATGTAGCAAGTAAACTGTGAAACCATTGTCCGCACTACTTGGTAGCTAATTTTGAAGCTAGGTATAACAGCTTGGCTGGTCTGTTAAATGTACGCCTTTTGGTCAGCATCCTATTTAACATAATTTTTTTTATTGACATCCAGTTAAAAATACAGGTATAAACAGACAAACACTGGCTTCTGGAAAATTAAGAATATTATATTCAAACATAATGACAGACAGCCTAAGTTTAATCAATGTGCACTTAAGTGTTTAGTTTATATTGACTAACAAGTCAAATAAAATAATAGATAAGAACACTACATATACTCGTAATTGTGATGAGCATGTTCATGTGTTTCCTCCAGGCCAGACCCGCAAAGAAAGGGAGGAAAGTTTCCGGGGATGGGGATAAAGGTGGTCCACGCAAAAAAAGTAAGTTGTCTTGTTTGGACAGTTCAGTTTGGACAGTATTATCAACTAACATTAAACATGCACGAGGAATTGTTGGTGTTGTGTCGTTAACATACATAGAATACAGCAGACGTGGACAGTACTCATTGAAATGTAACGGTCTCCGTGTCAGGCAAGTGTTGTTTCTCTTGGTGTTCTCACTTATCTTTATCGGTTTGCTTACACATCATAGACACCACCACTTTTGTTCATTAACTTTTTATTATTGTACATGTTTTTACATCAGTGTTACTCTATCATTTTACTTATCACCTTTTTTGTTCATTGTTTCATCAAATAGTACATGTAACTATTTTTTATATATATTATTGTATACTTGTTTCTATTTTAATACCGATATAAAATTGTGTGCATAGTCGGTATATCTAATTATGTATTTTAAGTGCCTCCATGTTTATTTTTCTAGATTTGTGGCGTTATATAAGCATTCTCATTAATCTTTTTCTTTTCTTGAGCAATCTAATCACAGACAGCCAAATCATGGGTCAGGTGCTGCCGCCCTGGTGGTGTTTCACTGAAAACAATGTTACACAGTAAAAGAAGACTGAAATGTAACATTGAATTGTCCTGATAAGAACGTGAATTACATTACGCAACAAACTTTAAGGATAACAAGACTGAACTAAGTACAACTAGTAGATGTGCAATGCTGATGTTGAATGCTCATATGAGCATGGTTATGGTTACATCACAAATGTCGATAGGACCATAACAGTTGCATTACACTGATAAGTCTGTAACAGCTACAAAGCAAATGTGATATACTGCAAAGTTTTATTGAAATAATATCTATACTAGTAGCAGTAGTGCAGTGGTTAGAGCTTTGTACCCTCAACTAAGAGAATCCGGGTATGAATCCTGTGCTCCCATGTCAAACCTTGGGCTAGTGTTTTCACTTTACGTTGCTCCAGTTCACTCTGCTGTATGAATGAGTATCTGGCTATAGACATTGGTGGATATTTGTGTACGGATATAGATTGCAGCATCGCTGGATGCTTCCCGGATATGCCAAGGTGTTTGATTAAAAACAGATCATCCAGGGAGTATAGGCTAAAAGCACACCGAGCAGTCTTGAGGATTGGATATGGCGCTGTATAAAAACTTATCTTTACGAGCAGCCACAGTGTCCCATGGTTGGGTGAAGGCCTCAGCATGCTGCTTCCACATCTGCCTATCGCCTGCTATTCTCTGCCAGACATTTTGTCACTAAATGATACTTCTGTTAGCTATAGATTGTGTTGATCAGACCATATGTTGTGTTGTGACTAAATGGAGTGTGCATATGATATATTGTAGACTGCTACACGGAGTTGTGTATTCTCTCTGAGTCTCTCGCTGAAGTCATGGGAGAGGAAAAGGTAGGTTTGTCTCAGGTACAATGCTGCATTACTCAAATCCTAATAATGCAAGTGTATCGAATTAAACAGTAATGTTTTGGTAGTTGTAGATTTTGTTGCTTGAAACGTCTTGTATTATTGGTCCACATCAGCCCCCAAAGATTTTGACTTTGTCACCAAACGATAATGTCTTTTCTATCATAACTTTTTTCTATCAACTAGCAATTCTTTTTTTCTAATTTATAATAGTATTTACAACGTTTTACAACTTTTCAAAGAAAGACTACGTCAGATTTCATTCACGAATTCCATGAAACTAGACCGATAAATTGCACTTGTTTAGTCAAATTTTTCAGAGTATCCCTTGCCGCATGGGGGACAAGTTTGGTACTACGGGAAAGTCCACCATGTCTACTCTCTGAATCTGGCACTGGAATTCCTCAATGATGTAAATTAGCCAACAGCAGTGCCTAACATGAAAGCCTGTCTGTAAACAAAACTTGTCTGATGGTGACCGTGTGGCTGTTAACTGTCCTCTCATTGGCTTATCGCAGCGTGCACAGGTGCAGCGCGTGGTTTCTGGCCTCCTGTCTGTAAACATATTCAGAGCAGCCAGATTTTCAATACAGTGGTCAGAACATCCACCTGGCACGCCAGCAGCCCGGGTTCAATACCCAGTCATAGCAGGCATGGTATATTTGGTGTTAAAACCTGGCTCTCAACATTGGGGACTGTATCCCTCAGTGAATTAAAGAGTCGAGTTAATGTCGGTCCCGTCTCAATTTGGGGTGTAAAAGAACCGCTGAGGTCACCAAGCACCCTGGCAGTGACCACCCTCAACATAGAAAGGTCGGCTTGGTGTAAACTTTCTGACAAAGACTCACTAGTTCAATGAGACCTCATAAGATCATAACATTGTAACCACAATATCTACAGACTAGTCAGTTAATGGAACCCGGTCAAGTGCTGGAAACAACTAATGTGTAACACGTGCCTGTTAATTGTGTGTTTTGTGTGTCACAGATGGCCCGGAGCAACGTGATCAAGAAGATGTGGGAGATCATCAGAGAGAGAGAACTGCTGGTTAGTATTGCATGAGAGAAATATCACAAGTCATGATGAAGTGTCACACTCCATTGCGAGTGGACCATGATTGCAGAAAGGGGAAAATAATTGACAAAAAAGTAATATATTTTTTAGATTGTTGTCACTACTTTATACAACATAGAAGTAATGTTGTGTAAAAAGTAGTATGAATTTGAAAGTTGCTGTATATTTTAATTTTGCATACATTGGTTAATGGATATATATGTATATATATATTATATATATATATATATATATATATACACTTTTTTCTTGGCAGTTTTTTAGTTCGGATTCTGGTATTGTTAATGGATATATATATATTATATATATATATATATATATATATATATATACTGTATATATATATTAATGATACCAGAATACAACATAAAAAACTGCCAAGGAAAAAATACATTTTAAAATAATTGGTCCCTGGTGATATCAAAAATTCCTAGTGTAATTTTGTGTAACTTATTTCTTGACAAGATGTGTTGCTTTCTTTCCGTAACATCTTTGTGTGTTGTTTTCTTTTAGTACAGTCGCGCCTCGTTATAATGCGGTAGTTGGGGTCCACGAAATGGAACCGCGTTGTAAACGAGGCGCGTTATAGATTATATTCCGCCAGGGGCGCCACCACCTCCAAAACGCCACAACAACAGCCAAAGCCAATGTGCTGGTTGCGCGGTGTATGCGTGATTTATAAAGCTAACTAACATTGAAACCAACGTAAATGTGTATTACGTTAAAATACTATACACTGTCGAATGTTGAACTGAGTAAATCTTGCGAATGGTGTATATTTTGAAATAATTCAGAGCAACGCCGCCCTGTGGACAGTTTGAACTGACGGAGCGATAACACATGTCACTCTGTCGGCCTGGTCTAAATTAACTTGAACAGCGGGCCACATGAAACTGCTGTAAACAAAATTGTCATGGTGACCGAGTGGCTGTTAACTGTCCTCTCATTGGTTATCGCAGCTCACTGGTGAGGCTTTTTCCTCCTTCTTAAACAATTCAGAGAGAGATTTTCAATACAGTGGTCATAACATCCACCTGGTTCGAGCAGCCGGGGTTCAATACCCAGTCATAGCAGGCATGGTATATTTGGTGTTAAAACCTGGCCTCAACATGGGACTTTCCCTTCTGAATTAAGAGTCAGTTAAATTTGCAGTCAATTGGTGGTAAAGCCTTAGGACCAACACTGAGTGACCACAATAAAAATCGGTTTGAAAAACGTTTGGATTGGTTCAAGGGCCTCATAAGATCATAACATTGAAACCCAATTTCTACAGACAGCAGTTAATGGAACTCGGTCAAGTGCTAAACATATGTTAATATCCTGTTAAATTGTTTTTGATACAGATGGCCCGACAAGGACAAGAAGATGGGGATCATAAAAGAGAACTGCTGGTTAATTGCATGAGATTAAAAATTGATAAAGCTGTCACAACTCCATTGCGGTGGACCATGTGCAGAAAGGGGTCATGACAAAAAAGTATATATAGCTTTTCACTTTATACCGAAGTAATGTGTGAAAAAGTCATAAATTTGAGGTTGCGTGTATTTTTTTTGTCTTTAAGGAATGTATTATGTGATATAATTATATATATGTATCTGCAGTCAGTGCAGTGTCAATGGTGTTACGTCCCTGGATGTTTCCTATATTGAACACCTCCCAAGATACGTAACATCAGTTTAGCTCTAGCATTAGTCCAGTGAATTATCATTTTGTTTTTAACACTTACATGTCCTAGCTGCTGACATCTGTGTTATGTTCATTACTATGGACAATTGTAATGAAAATGCCTTCATCAATCATCATGACATGTATTTTATTTCCAGGATCCAAAGAACAAACAGTTTATGCTGTGTGATGATGAATTATACAAAGTATTTGGTGAGTGGGTTTCATAACAGTAATTATAATTAAATTTTCGTCAAATTCGTGACTACATTTCATGTTGGTTTTCACTCGTCTAAATGTTATCTAATTTTTTAAAACAGCTGACTGTGACAAGAAATGTGTCATGATGGCGTGACAACTGATGCTGCAGGACTCTGTAGTCCAGTTAGTACTTTGACCACAACACTGAATTATTTACATATTTATTACATTTTAGTATAATTTCTACTGACGTTTTAGCAATTGTTCATGTATTTTATCACAGGGTATTTTAATCATATATTTTATTATATTTATTTATTTGATTTATGTATATGTTAAAACTACTTTTGCAAAACTGTACATCGCAGCTGCACCTGTGAAATGGCACAAGTGAAACAGACGTGAATTACTTTGCGTTTCCAACACGGAAGTGCTCATCATGTCACCAAAGTCTGCGTTACATGTAAAGCAAACATGAAAAAATGGACAGTTTTATCTAAAAGATTCATGAATCCTGATTCCATGAGAGATTACTGGAATGTTTGTATGCTCGTGATTATTTGAATAGTGGTTAAAACTTTGGTAACAGATTGTTTGTTAGAGTGAAGCTGTCACTTGAGACTCCCTGTCACATGTCTCATGGCGCGTTTCTGTGACAGGGCGAAAGAGAATACGCACATTTGGGATGATGAAGTTTTTGAAGGACCACATCTACAGCCCGGGGGACTTGGTGGAATAGTGACACAGTGACACAGACATCTGCCTTCACACAGTAGGTGACACTGACTCAAAGTATATATATATATATATATATATATATATATATATATATATATATATGTTGTTTGGTATTTAAAAACGCTGCTCATTTAAACATTGATACACTGCCATATGCACATACCTGGTACTCGTGACACACAGGAGATGGTCTAACAAATGCACTGGTACAAGTCAGGGGTGTGTATAAAATTGAGCCACCTCCACATGTGGCCAAAGCTACAGGATGTTTTTAGTGTTTCAAGAAGCAGGTATCCAACTGCTTTCAGGTGATCAAATCCTAAATGGCTTAATGAAAGTCATCCTCGCAAGCCAGGGCAGTTTGCCATGCAGAAGTAGCCCTGGCTGATTCCCTAAGAGAAGCATGGGAGTGAACTAAAAAGTTGCAACACCTGTTGCACTGCAGCTGTGAGAACGGCAAATACCTGCCACAACTTGTAGTAGCGCAGTGGCTCATGGGTAGAATATTGGATGCTCCACTAAGCGAACCCGTGTTCAAATCCTGTGCTGCCTTGTGAAACCATGGGCAACATTTTTCACTCTACATTGCTCCAGTTCACTCAGCTGTATGAAGGAGTACGTGCCTATGGATAGTGATGAATATTTGTGTACAAGCAGTCTTCGTGAAATTGTTGCGTGGCTGAATGCTTCCCAAAGAAGCTGAGATGGTCTTCGATTGAACAGGTCTGCCAGGGAGTAAAGTGTAAAACGTGCTTTTTAATTTATCTTAGGTTTAACTTATCATAGTTTAAAATATAGTTCCGGGCTTGTAAATTGAAATGTATGTAACTCATTTACTACCAGAGATAACAACATTAATTATGTATACATCATTGGATTCGTCAATAATTTAACATGCTCACATAATACCATAATAACAAAACAATGCTCGGGATTGGCCTGTATTTGCCAAAGTTGTATTAGTGTTAGATTGATATACCAGGTGGCGCCACTGATCTGACGTTAATGTTATGTTCTGTTCTTGGTGGCACCACTGTTTTGTGCAGATGCCATTGCTGGCTACACGTTGTGCCTATTGAAGATTTCAATAAGAGACAACTCAGACAAGAGTGTCACATTGTTTTAATAGCATTTGATATTTATTCCTACTAGTTCATATGTTTATTATTATTATTTAATGGTTCTTTATGTAATATGTTCCTTAAATTATTTATTGCACCAATACGTTTTACGTTTACTACCCTATATATAATTGTATTCTTACTGTTTCATTCAATTTAAGACTATTTGTTGTTTAGCTTTTAAATTATTTAACTCAATACAGTAGAACCTATCTTCAGTGGCCCCCGCGACGAGCGGCCACCTGCTATGTACGGACAGTGTTCCAATGTCCAGATCACTTTTCAACGGATATATCCCTGAGATGAGCGGCCACCTGGTGGACGCTGACGCGGACAGCGATTTTTTGTTATTTTTCACCTGCTAGGGCGGACAGTTAATTTTATTTTGATAAATATATTTCAATAATATTTGAAGATGGCGGCGACCATTTCCTGTTCAGTACAATGGATGCTGGGAACGGAGAAAGCGCACGGGATCTCGACCCACAACTGGTGACCCATTTAAATTTACAGCCGCTCACAATTGATCTATCCACAATTATTTTATTTTTTTCCAAGTTTCTAGTTATGTCAAGCGACAGCAAACGTAAGATAGGCCTATTGAGTTTATGCTAAGTTTCATATTAGTTTAGGATAAAACAAACATTTCTGAAGCTCATTTATGTAGTGACACCGCAATAAAATACTGATGTTACACCACGGTAATCCACGGCCTGCGCGTTACCGGCGATGTCGAGTTGCCACGATACTGATTTGTGAATTGTATTCTTTACAGGAATTTAAATGATTTTACTTTGTAACCTAGCATGTTAATGTGTATATAAGTTATGAGACAGGAAGTTTGACGGTTGTAAGAAGTCGTTTTCATGGTTAGATCAGAAAGTAAATGATCGTTTTGCGCCACTGAAACGATAAACAATATGGCGACCGCAGTGTGATTACCCAAACGCCGTGAAGTGGCAGCACCTTTTTTAGCCCCTCAGACCAAATTTGAAATAACAATCAGATAATAATATTAAAAACTATTAAAAATTAAACTTATAATGAAACATGTCACAAAATAAATGAAAATGTTGTTAATGTGTTGTCTTATTTTACTATTTTCTAAGTTGTATTTTATGCATTTTAATACTTAATTGAATTAATCCAAAACAGTCTTAAATGAGGGGATCTACTGTAATATTAAATGTGATATTATTACACTTCATTTTTATAGGTATTATAACTGTGGGCATAAATGTGATTTAGGTATGTTGTAATGTGGATGTAAATAAAGATTGTATGTTCTGGATTTTTTGGTGCAAATTCCTGTCCCTCTGATGAGGGGACACCTGCAATGTAGGGACACTTGCTTGGCCCGACAGGTGTCCCTACAAGACAGGTTCTACTGTATTGTAAACTTTTATTTCTCCTTAAATTTTGTATTATTGTACTGTAAAGCGCCACAGAGCACTGTTTGATTATGGCACTATATAAATATAGTATTTTATTATAATTTATTTATTATAAGAAGTGTCAGTAAGTGAGGATGTAGTTGGTATATGGAGAGACCAATCAGTAACATGCCTCGACTCACACACACTAGTCTCATTCACAATGTATTGTCTAAAGTGCCTAATCAGAGAATGAGAGAGAGAGAGAGAGCGTGAATCTTGGTAATCTCCCAGGTGGAGTGAGGTGCATTATGGGATTACAAAACGTTACAGTGGGTAATCCTCTAACAGCCTGTGACTGATCGTATAGGCCGTGTCCCTGGACGACTCCCTCCATCTATAAATTCACCCTGAGGCTGATGTGTAACACGTCCTGTCCTGTATCTGGGTCAGTGTTGCATGTTGCAGTTTCTGCTATTGACTTGTGTTATTGCCAGGCATTTAGTCATAAATTGAATTTGCACACAATTTCCGTTTCGCTTAATGTAGTCATTGATACGGGAGTCAATAGTCGCAGCAATGGGACATTGATGACTAATGCAGTTTGTCGTTAATCAGGATTGTTCACCCAATTTCTTGGGCCAGTGGCAGAAGCTGGGAATCTGCATGCATCCGCTATTGAACTTTTTGAATAATTTTATCGGCGAAACAAAAACTGATGATAATGAACAGCTGTCTATAATGGATATTTTCACTCTGTGGTGTCAATTACATGTAGTTACATTGATACTTGGCCGCTTCTCTGAATAACAGACACCTGTTTATTAAGGACATATCTTCCCAGGCTTCTGTTAGCGTTGTCCACGGTACAGCTGTGTATTGTATCAGGTCGAGACGACAGACAGGATTGTGTCTAGGATCTTACAAAAAGCAGCCAAGCTTAATTGTCCTTTGATTTTCTATGCTAAAATGTAAAGGAGCAACAGATGATATAAGAATTTTTTTAATTGCCTCTGTTCAGGGCATTGCACTTTCCCCACCTCAGTATGCGACTGATTACCGGGGTACACTCTATTTACAGAGTTCAGGTACAAGACGACTTGAACGAGTAATAGACTGTGTTTGTGTACACCTGTGATAACAGTGCTACAGGTGTCCCATTGTCACACACTTCACGCGCCACAAACCCACTGACCCACTCACAGAATAAGTCTGTGTACATTCAAAATATTTATTCTAGCATTAAGGGCGTTGTATTTAAAAACAGAGAATGTTTTGTGTTGGCGTGATCTCTGCCCCTGGTCAAGTGGTGTGGGTGTACTGGTGCATGTGTGTGGTGGTACTCTGGTGTGGAATAGGTTTATCTGGAGACCCAGCTACTTTAAATTAATTTTGGATGGTGACAAATTAGAGTTGACATGTAAACAGATGGACAGAAATTTGAAGACAAAAAAGCTGTGACAATCCGGGCATAATTTAAATAAGATTTGGCACTCATGGATGCACGCACATGCACACGCACACACACACACCTATCTACCCAGACTTTTTTATTTGTAACAATTGACCCTATGTCACTATTGTCAACACTGTCAACGACGGTGCCATTTTTTTTAGCCACCTCTATGTCACTAAGGTCACCACTGCTACGACGGTCATCGCCATATCACTGTGGTCACCATTGCATCACTATGGTTACCAATGTGTCATTATGGTTACCAATGTGTCACCATGGTTACCACTGTGTCTCTACGAACCCACTCTGTCACTGTTCACCACACCATAGACGTTATGTTGGTCAACATTGTAGCTAAGGTCACTACTGTCAATGTCACTAGTGACACGATAGTGTCACCGTGACACACGACAGACAGGACTGTCGTGACTGCTACTGACAGGGTTGTGATAGCATCTCGCAAGTGGAGTCTTGTTTCTGCCAGTCGCTGTCGTCAATGACACCCATTGTGTGTGGGAGACTGTCTGAGCTGGTGCAGGACACACTCTCAAGGCCACTACACACCCTGGCACACTCCGTCACACTGACACACTTTCTGTCTTCACAAATGCATATATATGCAAATGGTTCATTTGGAAATGCGATTGCCATCATGAGGATTGCGTGCGTGCAAGGTGATATTTAGTTTAGTAGCCTACACTAAACATTACTTAGAAATATCTATAGACCAACAATAAATTATTTGTTTATTAATATTTTATATTTCCAAAAATAATGTTAATGTATGTAATATAATATGTATATAGGTAAGTCAGTGACCAATGATATATATATATATATATATATATATATATATATATATATATACACATGTATGTAATATAATATGTACAGATATATCTATCTATCAGGTTTGAAAGGGTGACCAATGATATGTATGTATGTATATATATGTATGTGTGTGTGTATATATGTATACTATATATACATTATATATATATATATATATATATATATATATATATACAATATATATATATCATCGGTCATCTCACTTTTTGAACCTGATCAACACCCATGGAGGGTATATGTTTAAATGGACTGAAAATGTCACATTTACATTTGCTAGCAGACTTGCGATATACTGGCTTCAACTCAACCGGGGGTCATGTCAGATAGTCACAGTTACTTTACATCAACCCAGATTTCTGTATTTGAAGGCACCACGCTTAGGCCTGCTTTCTACGAGTCTTGTATCTGAGCCAACTCCCTGGTGATTGACCTTCACCTCTCTGTTGGGGGTCTTCGTAGTTTGTGAAGTTTCTTCAAAACAACACTGCATATAAGACTAAAGACATAACACACAGTTGTGGAAACACAAACAATATGGGATCATATGTGAAAATAAATCGGAAAAGTATCTCTTGTGGACGTTACGCAATTCCACTCTAGATAACTCAATCATTTCAGCTATAACATTTCTAGATGACCACTTACGGGGGGGGGTATGCTTCATTTGGTGACGATGAAATCTTGACAGTGCTTATCAACACTTACAATATATGTCAGCAACCGCTGTCAGTCAGCAGTGATGACAACTTGACATTATGTCAGCAGTAATTTCTGCATGGTAATAATGACACATTTACATTGCGCCTACTCCAGATGTAGACACCAGCTGATAGGTTTAAATTTTAATAACATTTTACATTAAGTTTTCGAATGACAATTTCTTTTTAATTTTCCAATTGCTGTTGCACTGTAAAATTGGATGTTAAAACAAAACCCTCTGATTAAGGTGATCATTTTATTATTGTGAGTATCTGCCAAAGTTTTCATCTCCTGTTTATTACACTAGTTATTTTGTTTGTTTCCTGTTATTACACTAGTTATTTTGTTTGTTCCCACTAGTCATTTTGATTATGGAGAACTGGGGCCAGTTTTATGGAGTCTACTTATAACATCATAGCAGGCGATAATTTGTCGAAAGCGTATAAAAAGTCTGTAAAATTATGCTAGTTACATTTCACAAGTCTGCTCTGTGGTTGCATTGGCCTTGCCTTGAATTTAGTACGTGTAACTTTACGGTAGAAGAAATATTTACAGGATGCTCCCCAAATTCATTGATGCTCCCAACACGCCCAATCTCAACAAAATTATTTTAATGTTTACACTGGATATCCTTTACATTTACCATAGCTTGGCATTTGGTATATGAACGGCAAATGTGGCTGTTTAAGAGAAAAAATATGTCCATGGATTCCTCCCCACCTCGACCTAATTAGGCCAATTCTACATCGATTATGCGAATGCTAAATTTGTCTCACGAAACCAGCTGTAAGCTACATCAATTAGCCACAGTTAACTATGAGCAGTATACCACCTAGTGGGTCACAAAGTTACATTGCTTTGTGAAACTGACCCCTGGTATGTTGGACTGTCACAGGACTGGTATGTTGGACAGTAACAGGACTGGTATGTTGGATTGTCACAGGACTGGTATGTTGGATTGTCACAGGACTGGTATGTTGGACAGTAACAGGACTGGTATGTTGGACAGTAACAGGACTGGTATGTTGGATTGTCACAGGACTGGTATGTTGGACTGTCACAGGACTGGTATGTTGGATTGTCACAGGACTGGTATGTTGGACTGTCACAGGACTGGTATGTTGGACAGTAACAGGACTGGTATGTTGGATTGTCACATGATTGGTATGTTGGACAGTAACAGGACTGGTATGTTGGATTGTCACAGGACTGGTATGTTGGACTGTCACATGATTGGTATGTTGGACAGTAACAGGACTGGTATGTTGGATTGTCACAGGACTGGTATGTTGGACTGTCACAGGACTGGTACGTTGGATTGTCACAGGACTGATATGTTGGACTGTCACAGGACTTGGTATGTTGGATTGTCACAGGACTGGTATGTTGGACTGTCACAGGACTTGGTATGTTGGATTGTCACAGGACTGGTATGTTGGACAGTAACAGGACTGGTATGTTGGATTGTCACAGGATTGGTATGTTGGACTGTCACAGGATTGGTATGTTGGACTGTCACAGAACTGGTATGTTGGACTGTCTCAGGACTGGTATGTTGGACTGTCACAGGACTGGTATGTTGGATTGTCACAGGACTGGTATGTTGGACAGTAACAGGACTGGTATGTTGGATTGTCACAGGACTGGTATGTTGGACTGTCACAGGACTGGTATGTTGGACTGTCACAGGACTGGTATGTTGGACTGTCACAGGACTGGTATGTTGGACTGTCACAGGATTGGTATGTTGGACTGTCACAGGATTGGTATGTTGGACTGTCACAGGACTGGTATGTTGGACTGTCACAGGATTGGTATGTTGGACTGTAACAGGACTGATATGTTGGACTGTCACAGGATTGGTATGTTGGACAGTAACAGGACTGGTATGTTGGACTGTCACAGGACTGGTATGTTGGACAGTAACAGGACTGGTATGTTGGACTGTCACAGGATTGGTATGTTGGACTGTCACAGGATTGGTATGTTGGACTGTCACAGGACTGATATGTTGGACTGTCACAGGATTGGTATGTTGGACTGTACAGGACTGATATGTTGGACTGTCACAGGACTTTATATGTTGGACTGTCACAGGACTGGTATGTTGGACTGTACAGGACTGTATGTTGGACTGACGTATGTTGGACTGTCACAGGACTGGTATGTTGGACAGTAACAGGACTGATATGTTGGACTGTCACAGGATTGGTATGTTGGACAGTAACAGGACTGATATGTTGGACTGTCACAGGACTGATATGTTGGACTGTCACAGGATTGGTATGTTGGACAGTAACAGGACTGATATGTTGGACTGTCACAGGACTGATATGTTGGACTGTCACAGGATTGGTATGTTGGACTGTCACAGGACTGATATGTTGGACTGTCACAGGACTGATATGTTGGACTGTCACAGGACTGGTATGTTGGACAGTAACAGGACTGATATGTTGGACTGTCACAGGACTGATATGTTGGACTGTCACAGGACTGGTATGTTGGACATGTAACATGACTGGTATGTTGGACTGTCACAGGACTGGTATGTTGGACTGTCACAGGACTGATATGTTGGACTGTCACAGGACTTGGTATGTTGGACTGTCACAGGATTGGTATGTTGGACTGTCACAGGACTGGTATGTTGGAATGTTACAGGACTGATATGTTGGACTGTCGCAGGACTGATATGTTGGACTGTCACAGGACTGGTATGTTGGACTGTCACAGGATTGGTATGTTGGACTGTCACAGGACTGGTATGTTGGACTGTCACAGGACTGGTATGTTGGACTGTCACATGACTGATATGTTGGACTGTTGCAGGACTGATATGTTGGACTGTCGCAGGACTGATATATTGGACTGTCACAGGACTGGTATGTTGGAATGTTACAGGACTGATATGTTGGACTGTCGCAGGACTGATATGTTGGAGTGTCACAGGACTGATATGTTGGACTGTCTCAGGACTGATATATTGGACTGTCACAGAACTGATATGTTGGACTGTCACAGGACTGATATGTTGGACTGTTGCAGGACTGATATGTTGGACTGTCGCAGGACTGGTATATTGGACTGTCACAGAACTGATATGTTGGACTGTCGCAGGATTGGTATGTTGGACTGTCAGTAGGACTGATATGTTGGACTGATATGTTGGACTGTCGCAGCATGGGTATGTTGGACTGTCACAGTAGCGTTAACCCCATAAATGCCAGGTGTATAATGTTACCTAATATGTTTATCCTGACCCCTTCTGTCTGTTCCACTGAGTAATTCAGTGAAGTGACAGTCACACTGCTCCCTCATATCAAGATTCTATTTACTGGTGTCCTTCAGGAGCCTGGGTGAACTGGTGCAGGGTTTCTAGGGCAGACTCTGAAAAGGGTAAA
This sequence comes from Ridgeia piscesae, assembly GCA_025642075.2. Lineage (NCBI taxonomy): Eukaryota > Metazoa > Annelida > Polychaeta > Sabellida > Siboglinidae > Ridgeia > Ridgeia piscesae. Next base: position 191,868 of record JAODUO010000633.1, read on the forward strand.
CCAAATCTCTCGATCAGTTATCTTTGTTGACAATGCATACTTGTAGTCCTTTCAGTCAATGTGACACCCCCACACACAATGGGTATGATGAAGGTATAGCTCTTGAGTATAGTATTATGAGTTTGGTAATTTTGATTGATATGTGACATGATCAACTGCTCGTTCTGTGAATTTGCAGCATGTCAAATGAGGCGTGTGAAAATATACAAGTGTATTCATTGTAATTGTTGTGGTTTGTGATATAAATCAGTGAATGGCATATTACATATTTACTGACTTCTAACCTACAAAAGAAATGTGTCGGTGACCTGCAGTGCTCAGTCTCGGGCATTGGAGGGGGGCATTCCTTGGTGTCAGCCACTCGCATAACTGAAGACAAAACACAGCCAAAATACAATATTTTCTCTTGAGGTCATCAAGTCAGTACCTGGGAGTAGGGCTAATTGTATGCTAGTTTGTACAGTTTTAGTGTGAAACTGAATATAAAATGTTTGAATGGTGAGATTTTGTGTGGCTGAATACTTCCAAGAGCGGTTGATATGTGTCCAAATTAAAGGTGTGTGAAAGAATGATGAATGCTTGGTATTTTGAACAGTTTTGAGAATTAGGATATTGTGCTATATAAGAACTTACCTTTGCCTTTAAAATTGTTCACTCCCCTATACCCAGGTTCATACCACTGCAGGAGGACGTTGTCATGATAGTTATCTTAATTGTTGTGGTTAATTTATCATTTGCTTTTACCAAAGAAATAAGGTTTAGCCATCAGAATTTCTGGTTGAGTAGATTATAAAAATCAGTCATTGATAAACTGCATTGCAAAGTACATGTTAGCTTCAGCCGTTCGTGAGGGTTGTGACTTAAAATCAAAAGCCTATCATATACTAGATAAGTTCATTGAGGCTTAAAAGGGGAGATACTATTATCATATTATAGACTTACTTTTATTACAGACACAGTGACACAGTACACTGGGTTTACTATATGCTCTTTGCGATCTGCAAACACTCAGTGAAGCATGTATAATCAGATCTAGTTATTTGATATGGTGGGACATTGTAAACTTCAACTGCTGTGTGATTAAGGCCTCAGTTCTAAACTTTGGGTGGGGCACTTTGCGCTGGTGTAAATAAAGTCCACTTCTGAGAAATTGACCTGGATGCTGTTTTAACAGATCAAGTGGTAGGTTGGCGCAGAGATTGTACGTAAGAGCACATCTTGTTACAATGGCAGCAGCCACACCAGACTTTCATTTGTACGAGACTCCTTGTTTCTCTCCTTAAATGCTGTATGGTAGAAGTGCATATGACTCCCTAGCTTTAAAGATGATAACTCCAGTGTCAAAGTGGCTAATATGACAACCAATCAACCTGTGTACGGCTTTCTGTATGCTGCCATCTTGTATCGTCTTTGGTCTGTAACCAGCGATCATACTCGCAGCTGTTAGTTTGAAAATACTTATAAGCAAGCATGTCACATTGCAATCGAAACCAGCGCAGGCTCAGCCATCTTGGGGTATGGGTGACATGTAACACGGATGCGTTTGTGATTGGTCAAAATATCAGTGCAAGAGGCATACATATGTATATGCATGAGATTGGAATGCCATACATTTATATGTTATATATATATATCCCCGGTATATGTATATATATATATATATATATATTTATTTATTTATTTATTTATTTATATGGCTGAAAAAAGTTGACATGGTGTTTGTTCTATGAACAGATTTTCGAGCAGTAAACTTAACAATTGCTGATTTGTTAAATTTGTAAATAAGTTATAAATATATTTGTATGTAGAGTGTAATTTATTCCAATTTATAAATTGAACGTTAGCACCCAGCATTTAGTCCCAGACATGTCCCTTCACTAGCCATGACAGGTTAAGAACCACCGCCCTGGATAGACAGATGTCGTTGGATTACACCAGACACCACCAGGTGAGGTGATTATAACCTGGGTACCTTGTTTCACTATAATCACGGCTGAGACAGCTATGCTCTATGTACCTGGTGTCTGTTTGAAAGACTAATAAGTCAGCACAAGATATGATGCAGTCTACGTGTGGTCTCAGGTGGTTTCTTCCAAATAGCCACAACTTGGGCTAACACAGGAGTTTGTAGTGCTTCTTGTGCGGATGCGTTGAGTAGTGTGTTTGTTTGTTGTTTGTTTTACAGGCAATTTAGGTGATTGCTGTTTAAAAAGCTATAGGGTTTTCTATTTCAGTAATATGTGGTGGGATCTTATTCCAGATGCGGATTGCTCGGGGGTAGAAAGAGAACACTGCAGTGTTGATGCGACACCTGGTGGCTGTGTAATGGCCACAGCTCCTAATACCTCCTCTCATTTGTAGAGTGGTCTTTATATGTATGTATGTATGTATGTATGTATGTATGTATGTATGTATGTATGTATGTATGTATGTATGTATTATTATATATATATATATATTATATTATATATATATATATATTATGTATGTATATATTATATATATATTATATATATATATAGTATGTATGTATATATATTATATATATATATATATATAGTAGATATGTAGTATGTATGTAGTAGTAGATAGTATGATGTAGTATAATATCATATGTAGTATGTATGTATAAATATATATATATATATATATGTAGCATGTGTTTGGTACATAACCTGTGAATCAGATATGGTACATGCAATATCAGACTCCATCCTCACCATGCAATATCAAACTCCATCCTCACCATGCAATATCAGACTCCTCATACTCAAATCAAAGCTGTTCATTTTGTAAATTTATCAATGAAGAAAATCGCTACAGATATTAAGAGTAAATAGTAAATGTTTAAAAGATCATTAGTGTGTGTTCCGGTGGACATCATTGCAGTCATTGGTTAGCCACAACGTCATTTAGAGTCTAGTCCAATAATACCATCTAGAGCAAATGATCTTGTGACAGTTTTCTTTAAAATCATTACGATCCAAGTTTACACAAACATGTAAGTCAAACTTGTTAATTTGACTGACATGTGACCAGCACGTGCCAGGCCATCAGGTCATAACATTGTAGTTGTTATGAAACGTGCTGAAAGATAAAACTGTATCTATTCAAACATGCAAATGTCCTCCTACACGTACTCCCCAACTATCTACTAAAATAATTATCTACTGTACTCTGTGTTTTTGGACAGCTGAGAATTGTTTTATTATTACATATCCAAACACAGTCACTGCAGTAAGCTACATACATTTGTATGTTGTATTTTGTGTTTTATATAAATTATGAATAAAGGCAGTGCTTCGTGGTTATTATCAGAAGCAGTATGACTTAATCAACACAACACGTCACGTGAATTCAGAAATAATTGCAAGTTGATTCCTCGTTAGTGAATCATCTGATTTTGTATTTTTCCATACTTGTGTCATATGAACTCAAGCAGGCCATGGTACATGCCTCCTGGGAGGCTGTGGGGCAGTGCCCCCTGGCAAGGTATGTGCCCCTGGCATGGTACGTGCCCCCTGGCAGGACTTGCAGCTGAGAGTGGCACTGAGTGACCCCCTACAGCTGTCTACGTTGTGGTTGTGTGTACGTTGTTCGACCTACAGCTTTAAAAAGTCGCATGTTATGAATGAATGCAAGTGGTGCGCCTGGTGGAGCAATTCATCAGCGTGTGTTGTTTACCAGCGATCACGCACTACGTGTGAAACTCGTCGGCAAAAAGCAGTTCGCTGAAGTGCCTGGCAGCCGTGATAAAAAGATTTATTTTAAGTTGCAGATTGCCTTACTTAGAACAGGTCCATATTTCAGGAGGGAAATCGTAACGGAAATTTATGTTTGGTGTCTGGCGCGTGTTGTAAAACCAGACAGCTTTGAGTTAGTTAAATACTTGGTAGTCTGATGGTACAAGTTGTGTACCAGTTGTGTTAGCTGCTTCTCTGTGTATAATGGATGATGTCTATGATAGATATATGCTCCCAGTTTGTTAATTGTAGTTTACCTTATCAGATTAGGTTCTGGTAGTTTTCATATTGATTTATTTAATTTTACAAGTAAGTAATATATATATATATATATGTTTATATATAGTTATATATATATATATATATATATATATATATATATATATATATATATATATATATATATATATATATAATACATACATACATACATAATTGTCATCAATGTAGTCAAAGTATATGCCACCCAACCACCTGAAATGTTTCCCCACAGATACTCAAGTTATGCCCTGGTAGTGAAACAAAAACCAACGCCCTTTAGATTGATGAGTGAGAACCTGGCTGTTGAATTAACATATCCAGGGTGAACTGGAGAACACCTGTTTGTTATGGAACAGTGATTCATACACCCTATGTGGGGTGAATCATTGTGGAGTACTACATGACAAAAACATTGGAGAGGACGTGTATAAATATTGTCACACCGTGATGAGTCACAGTCACCCTGGAGTGCTGGAAATGTCTCCAAACCGGGACACCTGTCACAACGTTAGTGCGCTGGTGACATTGGTTTCATTAATATGCCAAGAAATGTTGGTAAACAATCTTAAACTAATTCATGTTCTTGTCAGTAAAGCAGTTATAGTGGTAAATAGTTTTGAAAAGTTTGCTATTGCTGTCACTGGCAGAGGAGAGGTTTTTGACTGGAGTGAGAGATAAACTAAACGTGACATCAGCAGGGTAACTGTCTTAGTTCTGTAAGTAAATATGTGTTTCCTTTATAGTTGAAAGTTACATCATCTTTGTCAAATGTTTGAAGCACCTTGCTGATGTCACAATATGGGGAAAGTGGATCCTTTTGGACACTAAAAGGTTTCTTTCATGTCTCAAATGATAATACTTTGTAATACATACTGTATACAATTTGTTATTTATTATAATTTTATATAACCATACGCCTTCATTACATAATAATTGTGTGGTAATAATCACTAATGACTGGTAATGTATTAACAAATAATTGGGTTCATGTTCCAAATAACCTCACCTACGCAGTTTCTACTTCTGAGCATAATCTACCTATGTCATCTGTATATGGCATGGTTATTAGTGATTAATAAACCATAGTTCTAATGAAATAAAGGCATAAAATAACTATATTAACAGGATTGCAAAGAGCTTAAAATTATCAAAGAATCCTGTTTTCATTATAATTTAGTACACGAAAGAATCCCTCGTCAGTCCCAAAGAATCCCTCTTGGGTCCCAAAGAATCCCTTAAAAATAACCTGCTGTGAAATCGATGCCACATTTAACTTCCTCAGGCTTGAAGCTATCATAGTAGCCAAGAAGTTGTTTTTTGATAAAGAATTAAAATTTGAAGCACATAACATAAATAGGCCCTGAAATGTATCTTCTAGTGTTGTGGTGACGGGAATAACTTGTGTTTGAGAGATTGTCTCAGTGGGTGTGGTTGACACATATCCTAGCATGTCCCATGTCCATCGGTGACGTTTTATGTTTCCGTTGTCATTTCCATCTGTGAGACACTTGTAAGAAAGGTTGCTGACACTTACATAGTGTGAGAAAATACTTCAGAAATATGATACACCCACTGAACCGGTTGTGTTTTGTGGTACATGAAAGATATCTTTTTTACTTCACATTCATAGCTCAGTGTTCGTTAATAATAGAATGGTACAGTGGGCACACATTTTATTTACTTCGCATGTGTTAAAATATGTAGTAAAACAGTAAAGTTGAACCACGTTTTACAGTCACCTTTGTAATTAATGAGGTATCCCATATGAGGGTGAGTAATTTAACCATTACATAAATCATTCAGTCTGTCATAGACTGACTCTAATTGTGATTATCACAATTAGGTTAACTCTCTGACACTTTGAATGATTTATATAATTACTCGTCCTCATACGGGATACCTCATTAATCAGGTCACTTTACCTGTATTGAAATACATAGAAAAGCAGTATTGTTAAACCATGTTTACAGTCACCTTGATAATGCAGCCACACCACAATTAGGGTCACTCTATGACAGTTTTGAATTATTTCTGTACTGGTGAAATTACTCCCCTTCAAAGGGGATACCTCATTATTCAGGTCACAGTGACCTAGTTCTGAGGGTGAGGCAACTCAACCCACATGATGACATAACCTTAACATTTTTTTTATTCATTTGATATTATAATTATAGTTTGACTATAGGTTAACTATAGTAGTGTTTGGCTTTTTTCAATAATGTAAAATATATTTGTAGGTGATTATGGTTATTGCTGGTTCATTTGATTTTGATATGAATGGTCTTCACTTCTATTTTCCCTCATATAATTTACAATTTTTGTTTGCCCAAAATAAACCTACCTACATTTAACAGTATGTCATGTAACCTTAAGTGTTGAGGTTGACTCTAAAACATTTGCACTGTGACAAGTCAAAATATGACATTAGTCAATAAAATCACAAAAATGTATACAGTGTAGAACGTGCATCATCAGAATAGTCATCAAAAGCATTCGGGGTAGGATTGTCATTGAGAATGTTGTCATGTCACCGCTGATGGTGAGACGATGTAGTCGCTGTCATTCTGTCTCAGTCAGTGGTAATCACTGTCGTCAGGTGTCAGGCTGTATTGTCAGTTTGTGCAGCGTGGGAAACTGTCCTATTGCCATATACGGTTGTTAACATGGTTTGCTCGTTCTCACCAGAGTCTGATAGATGTACATGGCCTTGTATTCTCTGTGCGAATTCACAAAGGTTTCTTAAGTTATAGTTCTGACTGATTTCATATGGTCAGCCAGAGATTGAAATCAAAGTTCTTTCTAGGATTCAGGTGAAAACCCAAAAATTAATTCAGCCAGGCGTGTTGGAATTCTATCTCTTATGTTCTGTGTTTTTTTCTGTCACCCTTTTCAAATTTAATACATTAAATTTAACACTATACGAATACATTTATTTCAGGTAAAATTGATAGTTAAATATATAATAATGGTAACTTTATTAGGTACTGATGTTCAGGCTAAAACTATGTTCATAATAGGTATAATAATAAAAGTACTTCTTTAGTGCTAATATTTTCATAAATTCTGGGCTCAGTGGCACAATTAACCCAAATGACCATTCTCATAATCATATACAATCTCCACGGATGACTAGAATGAATGTTTACTCTATAATAAACATTTCATCTCTATTTAACAAATACATAACTTTACCAAATACAACGAAAGTAGACAATCCAAACCACAGCTAGGAATATAAAATAGCATTGATAGTTACTAGTATGTAATACAGTTTATCAGTTGTTACATCCAAATAAGAAATAATATGAAATTGGATACACTGTTGCCAATAAATATTAATTAATAATTAGAATTAAAGAGCTTAGCAGTCAGTTACAAATAAAAATGTATTTTGGTAACAATTATGTTGAATTTTAAGAGGGAGGGAGAAAGAAGGAATATACATTGATTAATAGTGATATTAGCATTTTCATAATCGTGTATATAACCAGTAACATGCGATATTTAATGTCCCATATTACCAGTCATACACACATGCATGTGACAACATGTTTGACATTGTCAGTGAATCCTCCGTTTTATAAGCTCAAAGAAAAACTCCTGGGACACGATCATCATCCGACACAACTGCTATTGATTTTTAGTAATGAAATGGAAATTGTAACATATTTCTAAGTAAAAGTGCTTTCATGGCCCAGAGGCCACGCACAAATGACGCATTACGCTAACACACGGCCTCTTATCTGGCAGTCACAGCATTGATCTTAGGCTTTCTACAATTGATCTTAGATAGAGGAGCATTTCAGGCCACCGTGTTTGTGTGCATGCATGCATGTTGATGCATGCACAAGTCTGTGGTTATATTCTCTATGTCTGGGGTTGTTTATAGTGTCTGTTGGTATAAATAACTTTTGTCTGTACATGTACCTATAAAAATATGGACATTTCAGGAGAAATAACGTATTATTTTTAAGGAGATCTAGGTGATTTTTTCATTTCTAAGCAATGATCAGCATACAAGTCTGAAATGATGTCCCACAAAGCACTACATACATGCTAACATATGGGGTGATTTCACAAGGTTTTTGACTGAATCTTTGACCAAGATTGTTTAACCATAGTCTAAATATTAATGTATTTGCAATAATGCACATTTGCTATGAATGTTCCACACGGTATTAAACACTACACTTATTTTCTGTGTGTTGGTTCTAAACTGTGTAAACAATCTCCTGTGGACAGGTTGGGGAGGTTTCTGTAGGTTAAACACATCATGGATCTGTATAGCACTGAAAACTCATACACAGCTGGTAATTTTGAGAAAAATCAAGCGTTATGGCTGCTCTCTGGCATCACACATGAATGGCTGAAAGCCTGGCACCCAATGTGTAAAGTGTCTAGAAGGACATCATAATGCACATGCACGCACGCACGCACGCACGCACGCACGCACGCACGCACGCACGCACACCAACTTGAATATGGTGTAGGTTCATGTAGCGCTTTGGAAATGGAAAACACTAGCATTATTGGTACACATGCTCATCACAGTATGTGTCGCAACAGACATGTATTCAAGGATGTTAACAAGTCATGCAAATGCATTTCAAGTTTTAAAATTGGTTATGATATTTTCAGTGCACCCTAAACGTCTCTGTTTGAATGTGTCCTCAAAATAATTGCCCATTAATCAAATGTAGACATGATTTGTACTTGTATTGTGAACATTTTAGAGAAGAAAGGTTGTATTTGACCTATCAAATAATGTACAACAATATGTAAAATAAATAACAATAAATTAACAACTGCGCACATAGAGTGAGTAGGGTAACAGTATTTGTCATTTTGCTACATAGATTAATATATTTTTTGTACATTTTTAGAGGTCTAAGTAAAAAAAAATTATGACAAGAATCTGATGTGGTTTTGTGGTAACAAAGGAAGTGAAAAAGCAAAGTTAAAGTAAAAAATACATTTATGAACTTATTTTGTTTGTCTCCTGTGTAACAGTGATAGTTGGTGACACAGAAGCAACCACTTCCCATCATGCACCAGTGGTGTGCGGAGAGTTGACGAGTTAATTAAATGCCCTCTTGTTATCACACATCGCAGCAATGGCTTCAGTGGATTTGGTTATTCACTCAGTGAATCGTATTACTTTCGGTTGCAGGTAATCCCCGCGTGACCTTGTCGTTGTCAGCGACAACAGTTCCCATGGCACCAAGGACGACAGCCTGGACACATCTGAGATGCTGCCATCGTTTGTCTCACTCTGGTCTGCTGGAAGTGCTCTTAGTGTTTACCTCTGGCGCCCTACAGCCATCTGGGAGCATTAGGTTAAGGCTGCTGATGGCACATCAGGGCGGTATTGACCAGAGCCACTCTTAATGATGAGAATGGCCTTAAGTATGTTCACAGCCTTCATTACTAGAGTGAGACTCATCCTTTACGGTTGCTTTTGATTACTCTTCAAATAATTGCCATTTACCGTTTGAACATAATGTCGTGTTGACACTGGTTTCCCGGTTATTTGATTTATATCCATGTAAAGGGTTCCAGGATAGAATGCGCCAAATGCCAACCCGGAAGAAATGTTGGGATGTGCAAACGTTTGTAATCTGAAATAAGTATTCACGCCTGTGTTTCTACTGCTTCAGTGCTGCATTTGTAAGATATTTCAGTGTTGTACACGTTTCCTGTACTTTCTTAGGATGCCGTGCAGACTGATGTGAGATTTTCTCAAAAACATTTATCTTGTTATGTCCTGAAACTGTGAATTTGTTTTGTTTTGACTAGTTATGTAATACATTACCACTGAACAGGGTTATGTTGTAAACTGCTCAGTTCGAACAACACAACACAACAAACATATTGTACATAACAGATGCCTAAGTTTAAAGGACAGGGTACACCCATCCTTTCAAAATGACATACACTGTTCATAGTCAACTCGTTTCTATGTCAACAGTATTAATCTTTTATTGGTGTTGTTTAAATTTCCTTCTTATTTCTATGAATGTGTTGGACTACAGTCGACAAATACGATGAAGTCAGTGTTGTCATTTGGTGAAATGGGCACTTCTCTGGTAGATACAGCGTGCAGCTATAACGAATATGTTTTCTAAGGTGTTTACTAGAATGAACTCAAAACATAACAGACCATAAAATGCTATGTACATATGTGTTTATGCCACCATCCATGTCTGCTGTGAATTTAACCGATCCTAAATTGCTTGAAAACCCGTAGCCAATACCACCAGGTTCACATGATGTAATATGGTAGGGTGTATTACCTAGGTAGTATTTGTTCTACTAGATAGCTGGCAGGTATATGGTGACAACCGACCAATTGAATATGTAATTCTGTGCATGGTGTGTGAGTTTGTGGACTCATACAACCATCCATAAATGTACTGGAATTTACTCATTGGTTGCGTGTACATCGCCGGTCAGTCCTATATGTTGTCAGTAGGTGGCGGTCAGTGGGTGGTGGTCGTGGCAGCTTCTCACATTTCAAGCACGTATCTTTACCACCGCCTGTATCATTTATCAGAAGATGCTGAAAAAGTAGTAGCAAAATTGCGATTTTTTTTCCACTCAAACCGGTGGTTATAGTGAGAAGATTTAATACGTGCTAGTGTTGTCCCATGTTATTGTCTGTGTTGTGTAATGCTGATGTCGACCTTGTTTCATCAGTTAGAGATGAGAAACCATTGTCAGCTGTAGACAGTCACTGCTGGTGAATTTTAAATTAAGGAGACACCGTGTCTGTTATGTGAATGACCGCATGTTAGTGGATAATCAACTCTTATGTTAAGAGCAATGATATTCAGTTGTGAATAAATTGTAATCTACTGTCGTATTGTGCTGCTACACTGATGCTGCAAGACGTTCGGTTACAATAAAGAACATTCTACCCATTTATATTAATTATAACAGTTCTGGTTGATATCATTTGTTTCATGCAATACATATTTCAACATTTATGTTTGCAAATATATTACTGTATAGTTTTCTTATTGTAATATAGTGGTGGAAGAACTGATGTTTGTTGCGCAATGAACGATTACGAACGATCATAGGACACATTCCAACGAGTACATGTAATGCTTTTACCAATTCCAATGGGGTCTCATCCCAATAATCGACACCGAGCGGCTACGTTCTTTGGTGTTAGCCGCACGAGGCGCCACCGACAACCGGGTCGGCAAGTGGCTACACGTTGTTCCAGCACAGTGCGCTAGGCGGCTACGGCGGGTAGACGTAAGCTGTAGTTTCGGCCGGTTTGATCATTCTGGCTGTCGTCACTTCTACGTCGACCGCTGGTGCTGTCATGTTTGTAAAGACATCACTAACAAGTTTGGTGTGAGATCAGTCATCATTTGCAATGTATGACGGTAGATAGCGATTAAACATCACGATAACAATACGTTAACTGATCAAATAGGTCGTGCTGCAAAGACGGGACTATTAAAATAGCTGCAGCCAGATTAGCTGAGCCCCGACCCTGGTACTTCCCTTATCAGATTTAAACAACAAACACATATTTGAAGGGGAAAAAACCTGTTACAAATATGCGGCTTCTATTTTTCCGGTTGTTCCAATTTAAACAACAGGAAGTATATTATGATACATTATGTAATTGACTTTATACACAACTGTTAACACGCGCGCGCATTGTGTGTGTGTGTGTGTGTGTGTGTGTGCATGCGCGCCAGAAAGACCGACCAATTCAGCTTAACGGTTGAGTGGATAAAGTTTACTGTCGCTCTGCCGGCCCTTCGCAATAAATCGGCACAAAGTGGTGTTATTATTTATTAATTTCTTCACGGGCACATGGTGGAGATTGAATAGATGCGCTGGTTTCGAGAGGACTCGGCCGGTCGTAAAGAATTTATTTACGTAGCATAGGGCACTTTGATGTGAGGGTTCGCATGTTGTGTGTGAAAATAGTTCTGATTAATAGAACGTGTAGTTTGCGTTTTATCCACTTGAATTTGGATTATAATTAAGAACAAAGTCGGTCTATTTTATATAACTAGTCCAATCCCAGTAATTAACATTTAATTGGAATCGTTCCTGTTACCATGGCGACGTTCCGTAGTATCACGCGATCGGTTAGTCCACATTTATCAACGAGAAGAAAAAATTATGTGGAACGTATAACAGAAGTGGGAATTAAACATATTCTAATTTTATCAGTATTTATTTTGGTGATGATCTTCGCATTATACTGACACTGAAAATTGTTCTTCGAAAATCACTCTAGCGTAGCATTTGTATAGGAATAGCAAAGAGAAATTGCTACACTGTGAAGTCATGCGTTACAAAACATGTATTGCCAACAGCTTTTGAACTGTATCAAAGTAGGTTAGTTTTTGGCGATGAAACGAACCGCTGGGATAACAACGCGTGTGTCTGCTATGACGTCACGATGGAGTTACCATCCCCCTCAGCGTTGCGGTGAAGTGGTATATGGGGCCGTATAACCCACATTTACCTAATCATACGATTCATAGCTTATCACAATAATTGTTCACTTATAATATTGGATACATTGTTTAATGTGCAATCATTTATTTTCGTGAGGGAAATTGGTTTTCTAGTTCATATTGGTGGGGAACATGTGACCCACGATGAAGCGCAGTTTTACACTTGGCGAATACAGCGACCCCTAGTGAAGAGTTTTTTAGAACTAGACAATGATTTTTTCGAGAAAATTCGTACCGACATCAGAGCTATTGGAAGGGAACTGGGGCACTCTGGTTTTAACAACTTTAAGGAGGAACCATTCTGCAGATTGATCAGCGGCCTCACACGGATGGAACCAGTAACTACGGGACGAACAACCTTGCAAATGTCACAATAGTAAAGTTTTGTACAAATGTTTATAACTATCGTTTTAAGAAACGTGATAGCATACCACGTGAAATACTTGTTAGCAATATTATAGACACGCATCCCTAGTTATAATGTGTATTATAGTTATGTAAAAACAAAACTGGTTCCATCCGGTGAGTGTCGTCAATTGACAAAACGGACTGGAGTGAATCAGCTCTACGTTTCATTAGCTCTGCCTATATTCTGTATATGGGAAGTTCACTCAATCAGTTGTAATTCGTCACATTTAGAGTATGGGGACAATCCAACTTCAAGGTAGCGTAGGTCTAGGTACTTGTGTGAAATTATGCGTGTTTCACTTTCAGCAACAATTACGTACCAACAAATAACGACTAATTACAATTTGAATGTCCTGCAATGTTGACACTGTTTGGAGTTTTATTGTACTAAATTTGGCGCGCTATATTTTCAACACGGTTATTCTATTAACAACACTATAAAAAGAGGCATGTGCAGCCTCGTTTTAAAATAACCGCCGCTGCGATCGTCATTGCAGCGTTCCACACGGCGTCCAAATAATCGACAACAGCAACGTCATCCGATGCCATACCGCCCGAGGCAACTCGTCTCGTCAGGAACCAATTAATATTTTATTTCTGAGTGAAGTGCCAGTGATTTTGGCAAATAAAGTTCTACAACGTACGAAAAGTGTTGTTGAGCACGAGCATGGGCACATGCAACATTTGGAGACTCCGAATTATAAGTTGGCTTGTTAGTTGTATATTTATGTGTCGACACATTCATATCCCCGAATATTTCAACACCGCCATATTGATTGGTGGGATGCCTATCTGTGTTCTACGTTTTGCAGACGATATTAAATAATTGACTTCGTGGGAGTCGGCGAAGGTGACCTCTGTGACCTCATCAGCAGACGAAGTAAAGGCAAGAGTTTAGGAATGGAAGTCAGTTCAGAGAAAAACATAGTATGGTGTATTTGTCAACATCTAAACAACACACCCAATTAGAACTGCGGTGAGCAGGCAGATTTTTGAGAGAAAGTAAACACATCCTACATCTAAGGTCTTTCACGCAAATGTAGTAGACCCTTTGTATAAATGCATACCAAGTGTAGAGTTCTGTCGCCACCTGCGCCCACGTGAGTCAGTGCAAGTCTGGCCAGTCTACATCACGCTAGTTCTTTCGGTTGGCAGCGTGCCGAGTATTCGTTTGTACCAGTGGAAAACGTCATGTATTCAGCACTAATAACCAACTGTATCACAAACGTCGATTTCTTACACTGCACTGGTGCAACAAAGTGAGATATTTTAGGCTCTACGCACTCGACCTGAATATACACGATATAGTACGTGGCAACCTGTGGCTGTGCGATCAAGTCAGACGTTTAGCAGTTCTAGCCACATTTTCGACCCTAGATTTTTGCATGGGTGAATTGCAGAATTACAGCGTTCTAAAATTAGTGACGAAAGTACTAAAAATAAGGAGCCTATACGCCACGGTTGAATATGTACTATAGGGCCTTTGGCTTTACGTCTTTTTATATCATCCAGACATGCGAACATTGACCATAACATTACGGATGTTTCAGTCTACGGAATAGAGATTTACCGGCGACATCAAAACGATGGAGACTCCACGAGAACGACCGAGAGTTGATATACATGCAAGTAGCGAGTCGCGAAACCGTACGATTGTGTAGGTCAAAATAATTACGGCTCCCGCGCCCTAATCGCACTATATCAGTTACAGCGCATCGCACATACGCGAGATTGGCATCGCTGAGAAGTGCACACATAGGCATAACCCTACCGGTCGCCAGGTAGTTTTCTATCGATTATATCAGACGCCGTTGTTTGGTCCTGATTGGCAAATTATTTGGCTGGCGTGGCTGAGCGGCACACGAGTATGCACCTGCTGACTCGTCGATGTCTCCGGTTCGACGGGATTCGGTCTCGATATAGCAAGCCGAATTACGCGCGGCTACTATGCCGTTACGACACAGGACTGGCGTCAAGGGACCATATTGCAATCAGTACAATTTATGACATTCTGTTTAATTGTTGTGTTCGGACAGATCAGAGATGAAACGGTTTATTTTATATTATCAGCCAGTTAAATACATGTCCAAAGAATCACACCATATACAGAGAGAAATTATATCTAATAATGCTGCAATTTCTCAACCGTACATATTTAGGTCAATCTCAGAGTGGGATTATTGTCCGGAAATGACCTTGCGACCATTTTCGACAGGCTAGCTGGTTATGGGTGTTGCATTCGATATACAACCATTCCTCCATCAGCATGACGGCTCTGGCACCACATGTTGTCTAGTCGTACTCAATCGTTCCGGCCTGAAAGCTGAAGACATGCCCTCCGTATTCTTGGGTCTATCTCGTTACCATGATTGACTCCCAAAGGAGGTTCTAGGCTGTGCTATTTGGGAAAATGTGTACCATTTCTGTACAGAAGTGGCATGTGTCAAAGCAGATGCATTTTGTCGAAATGAACGACCTTTTGACCTTCCGCCTCCCGGTTGGCAGAGCACACGGACGCTGTAGTACGAACGCTACAGGCCAGACCGTCGACTGAGGGATAGGCCTACGGCTGTGATTGCCAAATGCGGGCATGTCTACCTGGGGGCAAATGCCAACGAGGCGTACAACCGGACATGTGACGTTACCATTCGGTGTGTGGGCGCTGCAGTTGAAATACATTTAGACCTTAGGGAAGTGTCCATGTATACTCCATTTAAGCAAGAGTGGAC